>CAJNDV010022190.1:7271-18817 GCA_905221635.1 Symbiodinium sp. CCMP2456
CTAAACCTTAAACTCCTTAATAACTATACCCTACACCCGAAATCCTAAACCCTAAACTCCTTAATAACTAAACCCTACACCCGAAATCCTAAACCTTAAACTCCTTAATAACTAAACCCTACACCCGAAATCCTAAACCTTAAACTCCTTAATAACTAATTCCCACACCCGAAATCCTCAACCCTAAACCCTAAACCCTAAACCCCTTAGAGACAACATCCCAGACTTCGGCCTTCGAGGCGTCTCGCGGGCCTTGCGGCTAGGGCTGGGGTTTAGGGTTTAGGGTTTAGTGTTTAGGGGAGTCGCTTCTTGATCCGCGTCATCGAGCTAAATATGGGGGCCTTGAGAGGTTTAGGGTTTAGGATGGTTAAGGCTTAATATAGGGGCCTTAATAATTACCTATACTTTTTGGGGGGCTCCTTATTGTACTTGCAGCATAATATACCCCAATATCCCCAAAACCACATTCTATTTAAGGCTCCTACATTATTTGTTGGGAAGCTTGAAAAGGCCGGTGGTTTGGTCCGTGTGTATGGAATACGAAAGTAGTATGCTACATAAAAACATATCCTAACTAGTCTCTCTCTCTCTCTCTGCCGTTGATTCTACATCTTGCTTCAACTAGTTATGTGGTTTGCTTGACTTGCGATTGTTGCTTCGGGGTCGAGGGGTTGGGGGCTTCGCGCTGACACTGGGGCATACTCTGCAAGCGAGGATTGCTCGTACGATCCGGATCCGTTACGTGAACCAAGCGCAGTATGCAGTGTGCCCAAGTTGACAATCGCAGATCAAGGTGAGGACGCTGTTACGAATCAAACCCGCCGTATGGAGGAGCTTCACCCTCCCAATACAGCCGGAATGCTGACTTGCATCTGTCACTTGCAACCGAAACAAGCAGAGGTGACGCAATGACCCTCAAACTGTAAACTGTGAACCCCAACTCCCTGCCGAGTATCGGAAGCATCCCTACTGAGAACCACTCTAGCCAGAGCCACCCGTCAGAAACTTAATATAGGGGCCCTAGCCGGGCCCTAGCCTTAATACCCCAAGCAATTCGAGCACTAATTCTTCAGGCCTCTAGTTTTCATTACACCGAAACTCCATTGAAGAAGAAGGTGAGCTTAGGATGCTCCTAAACCCTAAACCCGGTTTCGACTCACACACTCGCACGAAGCTGGCATGGCAAGAAGGTCCCACCCGGTTTAGGGTTTAGGGTTTAGGGTTGCTGGGCAGGGCACTTCCGCGAGCGGCTCCGTCGGGGCGACCGACGCGGACGGCGGTGTCTCGGCAAGTTTTGTAGTGTTTCGGGCTTAGCTGTTTAGGGTTTAGGGTTTCGGGCTTAACTGTTTAGGGTTTAAGGATGTCTGTTGCAGCTCGGCTCGAAAATGGGCAAAGCATGCAGCCTCTTGATGCTCAACGACGACTTTGAACCCTGAGCCTTACCATAGATCGCCCAAGCGTACGAGAACTTCGAATATTCTGGCTCGAGTTCGCGATCCCTAAGTCCTAGCGAAGGGTTTATGAATATCCCTCTGCAGTTCCTATGCCCTTCACCCTGCACCCTGTTCTGGGAACCAGGCCCCCAAGTTTTATACACCTGGTAGGCTGCCGGGTTCCTTTGGTTGCTCACGTTTCAAAGCAACCTACACCTGCGCAGGAGCCCTTCACTTTCCCATCAAAAGCAACCGCCAAACCCCACTTTTGTCAATTTGTCGAATGACAAGCTGTCGGGTCTGTCCAGTAGGCATTAAGTAGTCCGTAAATTCCACAAACCCCTGAACATTCACCTGGCTGTGAAATCGTCTGGGGCTCCAGACGATCTCGAGCGACGCTGTGATCTCGACCGACGCTGCGATCTCGACCGACGCTGCGATCTCGACCGCCGCTGCGATCTCGAGCGGCGCTGAGGCGACTTCGATTTCGCCTCCGATTTGCCGCTGCACTTCTACACCCGCATACGCAAACCCTGAACCCAAATCTGTCGGCTTCAGCTTACTTGGCCCTTTACCCCTGGCCCCAAGCAGGCCACAGCCTACCTTCCAGCTCGAAACTCTTGCAACTTGGAAGGAAGGGGTGCTGACGTAGCCCACTACAGTGATCGCTTTGATGACGGCTTCGTGGTTTAGGGCTTACAGCTTAAGGGATGCACCTCTAGGGTTTATAGGCTTGAGGGCACAGTCCTGCCTAGCGACGTTGACCTAGGCTTGCGGAGAAGCACGACAAGGTCGAAGCCTTCATCCTAAACCCTAAACCCTTTTACATCCAGGCCTGTTAAACCAAAAAAACCCTAAACCCTAAAACCCTAAACCAAAAAAACCCTAAACCCTAAAACCCTAAACCCTAACATCCTAAACTCTTTTACAACTCGCCTGCAGAGACTCTGCCAGGATGAACACTCGATCACAACCACTAAACCCGAAATCTCTAAACCCCGAGGCTTGGTTTAGGGTTTAGGGTTGAGGGTTTTAGGGTTTTAGGGGTCTTGAAGCAGTTCAGACTTGAAGAATCGTTCCGTAGAGAGGCAGCCCAGGACAGGTTCCAGGTTCGGGTTTTCTGATTGAGGGTTTTGGGCTTTCGGGCTTCGGGTGTAGGGCTTAGAGCTTGAAGTGGGCTTGGGGCTTGGGGTTTGAGGATTTAAGTTTAAGGTTTACGGTGTAAGGTCAAGGGTTTAGGGTAGCCAATGTTGACACTGCTACCGTGATGGCATGCGTGCTCTTCTTAATTGTGGACAAGACCTCCGGGAACAAGTTCCGAGACTCGAAACGGAGGAATTTCTCCACAGCGGCTCTTTTCGGTGTCTCTTCTGCGTGGCCCTGGGAGTGGGGTTTAGGGTTTAAGACCCCAAGACCCTGCCAGGAATTGCGGACTTGGAGTCTTTTTGGGCTAAGGATACCCGCACGGCTCATCTACCCGGCACTGCTCCTGCTGGGCGCGTGGCCACAAGCCTCAACCCCTGAACAAAAGCCCTGAAACAAATCATTACAAGCAGCACTGGCCACTGATAATTTAGGATCAAAGCTGATCAAAGAACCCTAAACCCTAAAGACTTGGTAGGGTTGTAGATACCTCGACTTGAATGTCAGGTTGTAAGTTGAAAGTACTTACAGCTATAGCTATCCGACTTAGCCCCCTGATCCTTGCAGTAACCACGCTGATAACAGACGGACACAGCCTGTGCACCCCCGAACCTGCGTTGTCCATTGTTGATCTACTTGGAGGATCATGGGACTTAGTAGCTAGGGCTATAAGTAAGGTAAGTATGATTATAACCCCAATTAGTGTACTTATAACTTATAACCTTACTTACTTAGTCCCATGATCCTCCAAGTATCTAGAAGCACCTAAACCAACACCAAGCAACTTCGGCTATGGCTTGATCCTTCTTTAGGTGCCCTACTGAAGAAGGGATATACGACCGGTCAGTTGATGCTTGGGTGCATGGAAAAGCTCCTAATCTAAAACGCTTGTCCGTGTTACTGCTGCTGAAGATGACGTTAACTACGACAACTTGCCGGTGGTGATATTTTGCCTGTTGTTGCTGTTGCTCAAGTCTCATGACCACGATCATGTTTGCTAACCCTTTTGCCGTAAACACCTAAATATAAAACCTTAATTACTAATCCGTAAACCCTCAACGCTAAACCCAAACCCAAATCATTTTTGCCGCGGGCTTCTGTCGCCCGGAACTGCCGTCGCCGTGATGCAGTGCGGCACTAATGACTGGCCTAAACCCTAAACCTAAACCCTAAACCCTTTGTTACGAAGGCTAGAGATCGCCCAAGCCTAAACCCTAAAAGCCCTGACCCCTAAACCCCCAAAGCCCTAAATAATAGTGCCTCCTTGTGATCAGGGCTTCGGCTCTGCCCGCGCCGGCCTTGTCATCGCGGTCGTGCGGCAAGGTTGGTATGCAGAGGTGGTCCAGAAAATAGGGTTTAGGGTTTAGAGTTCGGGGTTGAGGGTTTAGGGGTCCAGAAAAACGAGGGACAACTCTAACTTACATCTCCTGTATCCTAGGAAGACAAAAAATGAGCCTTGGAGTTTTTATCTAGGGGCTCTAGTACCCGGAAAAGGTTAAATTTTACATACTCTACCATTAATTATTACTAACTAGTTGGATCCTCAATTTCAGGACCCTGTAAAAGGAACTGCTGGTTCTCACCCTGATAGGTCCACAGGGCTTAAGGTTGTGTATCGGTATACAAAACAGGTCACGTTTGGGGTTTTTGGGCTGAGGGCTTGCAGATCTAGCGGTGACATGGAAGTTAGGGAGGCAAGCATAAGAGGGGTGATTACACATCTAGACCTGTCTACAAAGCATTGGCTTGTTTTGGGCTTTGGGCGTTCGGGAGCTTGCGATGTAAGGTTTCGGTTTTTGGATGTTGAGGGCTTTTAAAGTTTTGGGATTTGGAGTTTAGGGGTTTCGATTCACTGCGCGGAGTCGCACAAAGTGTTCCTTCTTGCTGCAATGCATCCTTCATTCGAGATGGACCCCGAATGCCTTTCGGGCATAGGCCTGAGAACGTGACACAAGAATCCCTTAGCTCGTTCTACGAGCCTTCTGGCTTCGTGATGTGGTATTCGGGTGGTGCAACCAGCTTTAGGGTTTTGACACTCACAAGGGTTTAGGGTTTAGGGTGAGCTTGATCTCAACTTGGTCTTGAACCTTACCACTCTGAGAGCTCTGCAAAAAGTCTGCTGCACAGCCTACTTGCGGAGCGCGGAAAGGGAAATACTATCTCTGCCTGGTCAAACCGACGAAATCCGAAACCTCATCAGATCTACATTCAGGGCTGGCCTACCAAGACCCCTTAAAGTTAAAAGCTGAAGCCCTTTCCTGTAAACTCCTTAACGCCAAAAGCTCTGCAAGACTTCGCGAATCGCAGCCGCCTTTGTCGCGCCGCGGGCTGCTGTCCTATCAGTGATTGCAATGTTGGCTTGCGGCGCTTGTGAGCTTTGCCGGGGTTGATTATTATGATGGATCTTCGGCGAACTTCAACGATTATTGCCAGCCCAATAGTTTCGGCATCGATCGCACGAGCAAGAGCGCAACATCTCGAGCCTCATGAGCTTGCGCGCATGTACACGTAAGAGCAGACTCAAAGCAGATAAAGCACCCTGAGCCCCACAACCGCCAAGGAGCACTACTCATTAATAGCGAAGATAGCAAATATCACCTCCAAGAGTCCATGTGCCTATCTTGTGTACTGTAAGGGCCTTAATAATTCGAATAGGGGTTTTGGGGGTTCCTTGTTGTAGTTATAGTAAAATAGGCCCCAAAACCCTATTCTAATTATTAAGGCCCCTATACCAAAAATCGGTTAACTAGCCCTTATAGAACCCTTTAGGGAATCCTTTAAAGGAACCCCACAAATAACCTATTCTAACTATTAGGGCCCCTATATTATACTTCGACCCCCAAAGCCCTTCGAGAGGAACCTGCGAGGGCCCAAATCTACTCCTAAAAGTACTGGTAACCGCTGTGAAACTGTGAGGTAACCTTTAGGGTTTAGGCTTTAGGGTTTGGGGGTTTACCCTAGAAAACAAGAATACAACCCTCGAGACTCTTAATTAAAAACACTAGAAATCCCAAACAAAACGCATCAAAACCCTACAAGATCCTCAAGCACCCCCTTTAAAAAGGGTTTAGGGTTTAGGGTTTAGGGTTTAAGGGGGTTTGGGGTTTAGGGCTTAGGGACTCAACCCTAAACCCTTTGAGGCACAGGGACCCCTGGGGGATAAACCCCCGGCCTCCGCGGGGTCAGACTTCGGCACCAGGGGAGCGGTGCTTTTGCTATCCTGGGTACATAGTTTTGGGGATTTTTTCCCTCTCGCATGGCAGAGAAGTTTTGGGGATTAAGGTTTAGGGTTGAGGACTCAGATTTAGGGTTTAGTTGGGGATTAAAGTCTAGGGTCTAGGGTTTAGGAATTGGGGATTGAGGAAAAGGGTTTGGGAATTAGGGTCTAGGGGGGGGAGGTTCCGGGTGATTCTTTGTCGGCATTTATTGGCGTTTGCTGGATTTCTTATGATTTCCAAGGCTCCTTTACCACCCCGAAGCCCAAGGCCCAACCCTGGAGACCAGCAGCCCTACTTGGAGGATCATGGAATAAGTAAGGTCATAAGTACCCTAATTGGGGGTAGAACTATAGTTAGCTTATTTACAACTTGAGTTGCTAAGCCCCATGATCCTCCAAGTAATGCAAACCTGAATCCCCAGACTCACACAACCTGTACCTAGAATCCAAAGCCTTCAACAGCTTCAGCTCATCCAAAGCCCGAGCCCGGTATTCGCCAGTGATGATACGGCGCAACTGTAGACACGACAACGGTGAGACGACATAATCCTCTTGCGAGAGCCCAGATGCGTGGCCCCGAAGGGCATCCCTCGTCAATAGGACGATATGGAGGCTGTCACAATCTACCCGGAATCTACCCGATTCAAAGCCCTATAAGTAAAACCTAGAGAAGCCTGTAAAACTCTTCCCGCAGCCCCCCCAAGTAAGCCTACCACTACACCCTACCCTAAACCCTAAGCCCCTACACCCTAAACCCTAAACCCCTAAACCCCCAAACCCAAGTAAGCCTAGACCCTAAGCCACTGAGCGCAGCACCCAGCCGCCAAGTTTCCTGCGAGCCCGCTCCGGTTTTAAGGCCCTAGTAAGGGTTTAGGGAGTTTAGGGTTTCGGGCTTACGCTCTCGCAACTCGGACTCCGCCATACGAGGTCTCTGTGTCCAACTAGACTAAGCAACTAGACTTCAGGCTGACAATCACTGCTACACCACAAGGGATGTCGAAAACAAATAACAACCATCACCTCAGCCAAGCCCAACCGAGATAAGATGCATCACATTAGCCCTTCAGTGATTGTCTTGAATACGTCGGCTCATCGACCAACTGTAGTACTGAACAGTTCTCTTTAGAGGCGTGTCCCAGCTGACCGGTTGATGCTACGGAGCAAAGTCGGAGCGAAAACCGATGCAGGAGGGACCGTGACAATCGTGGCGACGAGACTAAGTGAAAGGACTGCTTCAGAGACTGCCTCACGAAGGTAGTACAAGTCGGCGCAAGGTTCAAAACTTAACTCCAAAGGAAGAGAAGATGAAGTAATAGACAACAGCTGGGGCAATTGGTACTACCGTAAATGAGGACAGACCTAGCACCCAGCATCAGAAGGATCAGAACATCTCGGGGACATGCACAGTCGTCGGTACGCAGGTAGCCGTCATGCAGTAAGGACTCTGACCCAGCTTGTTGTGTAAGGCGGGAGTCGTTTCGAGGCCCGAGTTTAAGCGTCATCTGCGAAGCAAAGACCTCAGCTGCAAGTTCCCAGGAACCATTGGTGCGCAGAGCTTCACCGAGCTTCACTGTAGGTTATCCAGCCTTTCAGGGGACCTCGCCCGAACGAGGTCCTGCCCTCGTGCTAGTGGCGGGCGATTTGCTGACACAGACGTCAGGATTTGGACATAGGCCATTACATGGCCCTCTCAGCAGCATCTTAAACCAGTCGCCTGAGGGACCTTCCAGTCACCTGCACAGATCGTGTCGGCTCCTTGTGTTCCATGCCCAGGCACAGTCGGGGTTTGCTGAAAGCACACCGAATCCAACACCATCTGGCATAGTAAAGACAGCCCTTCACCTTCACTTCAGGTAGTGCTTGCAAAAGACACCGTCTCGGAAAAGAGCAGTCTGCAGCAGAACCATGGCGTCAGCGACTGCGGGATAGCCGTTTGGTTTGCTGTGGGGAATTGAAGTTGGGGACAAACAACAGGTTTTATACAATGTGTTGAAAGTATCTAAGGGAACCAGAGAAGGGAAGAGGACGAGTGCCTTGGCATGAACGAAGGCCGGATTCGTGGCAGTCGTCCGCGCGAGTATGCGTGCCGTGTGCTCACACCCTGACCCTCGAGAAAGGACGGCCAGGACGTAGAGGGGACCGTCCATGAGGGTGAGTCCTCTCGTCCCGTGGTACGTCGCCAGCATGGAGCCAATCGCAGACAGAACGGGCACGGTTTCGGAGTGGTACCTCCGCTGCAACGGACCTGCCCATCCTTTAGCGGTCTCCTGTCCCCCCGGGATCCACCCCCTCCGTCTACGGCGTGCTGGGCAAAGGCCCCCTCGCAGCCTCCCACTTCACGCATCGTGCTGAGGAGTGTGGTGTGCTGTTTGAGAACGGGAGGGCTCTCAGCTGAGACGGAGTTGAAGATGTCGAGTGCCCACGCCGGCATGACGACCACACCGTTGCTCACCTCGGCAGAGGTAAAACCCCACCCTTGAGTCAGGACATGGGAGCGGATCATGCCAACGATCAGGGCCCCCGACTGTTCTGGCGTGACCTTCAGGAACGCCGAGGCGTCAGGGCCGGCGGTGACGCCTCTGAGGAACCTTTCGAGGGTGAAGATCTCGGCCTCCACAGCGTCTTCTGCCACGAGATAACACACCGACTGGGGCGTGACGATCGAAAGGGAGAAGTCCCTGATCCTCTGCTCCCGATCCTCGAGGATGCTCTCCTTCTCGCGCCTGGCCACGAAGAGGTTCTTCTCAGCATTAATCCTGGCACCCTAAACCCAAAAACTCCTGAGACGCCTAAACCCTACACACCCAGACCCCCAAACCCTAACAACCCCAAACTGAAAAAACCTAAAGCCCCACTTGTAGCAGCCCTTACAATACCTTTAGAAAGCAACCACACACCCCAAGTCCCCCCCCCAAAAAAAAAAAAAGTTGACACCTAAAACACCCTAAAACGCCCTCAACACCCAAAAAGATCGCTTTTAAATCTACAGGCGATCCCTAAAATCCAAACAAAGGCCCCTCCTGGACTGCCGCCAGTTGTGTGGGCTTGAGCGCCGTCGACCTCCGTGGCTCCCGGTAGGGCTATGTTAGGGTTTTAGGCTTTTGGGTTTAGGGTTTTGGGTTAAGGGTTTTGGGTTTAGGGTTTAGGGTTTGACCTAAACCCTAAACCCTAAACCCTAAACCCGGGGTTCGGGGTTAGGGGTTTAGGGTTTAGGGATTTTGGGTTTTGGGCTCAGGGCCGGGCCTGATTGGTCCGGTGCTCAGACTCTGACAATCCAGGCGAGGCGTGTGGTCTGAGGGGTTAGGGTTTTGGGTTTAGGGTTTTGGGCTTAGGGTTTAGGGTTTAGGGTTTAGGGTTTAGGGTTTAGGGAGGGTTTTGGGTTTAGGGGGTGTAGAGTGTTAGGGTGTAGAATGGGTCTACAGTGTAGGGCTTGAGGGTTTACCAGTCCTGCCGACCAGTTGGGCTTGGAGATGTCGGTAAGCTGGATGTGAAGTCAAGTTTGGGGTCGTGGGGGGGCTTCGATGGAGCCTCGGGTTTGCAGGTTTCGTTTTTGTCTGACGGCCCAATAGCTGCAAACTCTACACACCTACAGAATGAACGATGCAAGCCCTAAACGCCTGACTCCAAAACCCTTTTTGTTAACCCAAGCTCCAAAACCCTTAAACCCAGAAGTCTAAAGCTTTAAAACCCTAAACCCTAAACCCTGAAACCCTAAACCCTAAACCCAGAACTCTAAAGCCCTAAACCGGAACCCCGGAGCCGATCCCCCCCCCTAACTCTAAAAACTGCGCACCCTGAAACCGCGATCCCTGAAAGCCGCGAAACCTCAGAAGCCCTTTTCAACCCGCCAAAATGCCGTAAACCCTAAACCCTAAACCAAAAACAAAAACTTATAGGATCTTCAAAAACCCCCCAGGCCCTGCACCCTAGAGCCCTCAAGCCCCGAACCCCTAAAAACAGGGAGCCCCCTCTACGCGCACCGGCAAATGTGCTCTTGTACCGAGGGCGCTTAAAACAAGAAAGCGCCAAACCCCGAGAACCCATAAAATCCCCACCTTGAGCACCCTAAACCCTGTAAACCCACAAAAACGCAAACCTAAATCCTAAACTCTGTTGTCTAAAGCCCTAAGCCCCACCCCCCCTTACCCCCCAAAAAAATATTTTTATAAAAAAAGGAAACCCTCAGCACCAAAAAAACATGAGAAAGCTCAACCCTAAACCCTGAACCCTAAACCCAAAGCCCTAAACCCTAAACCCTAAACCCTAAACCCTAAACCCTAAACCCTAAACCCTAAACCCTAACCCTAAACCCTCAGCACCCCAGCAAACCCTAAGAAACCGCTGCCCCAAGGCCTTCGGGAGACCGCCTCTCGGCCTTCTCAGACTCGGCTGCCTGCTGGGACCTAGGGCACAGAGGCTTTGCTTCGTTTAAAGGTTGGGGGGGTTTAGGGTTTAGGGTTTAGGGTTTAGGGTTTGGGGTTTAGGGTTTAGGGTTTAGGGTTTGGGGTTTGGGGTTTAGGGTTTAGGGTTTAGGGCAAAAGCTCGCCGCGGCGTTTTGGGGTCCAGGGCTCACGGTTGGGGGGTTTAGGGCTTAGGGTTTAGGGTTTAGGGTTTAGGGGGTTTAAAAGGGTTTAGTTTTTTTTGGTGGTGGGGGCGGGAGGGGGGGGGGGCGTTTAGGGTTTAGGGCTGGGTTTAGGGGTTGCTTGTTTAGAGTTTTGGGTTGAGAGCTTAGGCTTTTTGGTCAAGCTATTCTAGGGGTTTGGGGTTCCTTTTCCACTTGTTCTTACAAGGGTTCCCCTGAAGTTTAGGCTTTTTGGGTAGAGCGTTAATATAGGGGCCTTAATGATCAGAACAAGGTTTTGGGGCCCATTATGCCGTGTTTGAAATACGGAACCCCGGAATAATTTGGATGGTTGCTGGGGCCCCTAGATAAAGCCTTGACCATCCTTAACGCTAAACCCTCAACCTTAAACCCTAAACCCTGAACCGTAAACTCTAAACCCTAAACCCTAAACCCTAAACCGAAAACCCTAAACCCTTTTTGGGGCTCCAGTTTGCAACCCAACGAGCTCAGAGGCTGCTCAACTCAACTCGAAGAATTTCGGTCTTGCGGGAGGACAAGTCCTGAGAGCTCGGGGGCTTTCAATTTAGGGTCTAGGGGTTTAGGGTGGGGTTTAGGGTATTGGGAAGCACTGCAGTGATGCAATTCTGTATGGACATCGTGCTTGACTGCGGGCAGAGCGCCTGCCGAGACAGAATACGGCTCACATGCCTTGAAATCCAAGCTAACCCTTATCCCCAAGCCCTAGACTGGCTTGACCCTGAAGGCCTAAAGACAGTTGGAAAACATACACAGCTTGAGCTCCGCACGCTTGTTCTGCAGGTTCCGGGGCAGCTGCGGGTATGCTGGGCCTTCAGTGCTGACGTATTGTATTGGTCTCTACGAAACTGGAGCCCTGCCCGTGACAATAACAGTCAGAATAAAGTTAGTCGCCATCTGTATCATCATCATGGCCTCCCCATCCTCGCCATGAGCATAATCCTTGCCATCATCGAACCCAACCAAGAATTGGAAAACTGCTGTAGTGGCACGGCATAAACGAACATGCCCATACGAAAGCTGCTCGCAGACGCCAGTGTAGTGTGAAATGGCTTAGCACATGCTATCGGTCTTCGTCGTCGCCGCAGTAGTAGTCCTCGTTGTTGTCGTAGTAGTAGCACTAGCACTAGAACAAGTAGTAGTAGTAGTAGTA
>CAJNDV010022190.1:28423-42809 GCA_905221635.1 Symbiodinium sp. CCMP2456
CCCCCCCCCCCCCCCGCCACCACCCCCCCAAAACAAGCTACAAAATCAAACCCCAAACCAGTCATCTAAAATGAGACGTAAGCCTTAATGGAGCGAAGAGATATTCGTCGGAAGCCCAGAGCTTGGTCAATCTTGTGCTGCCTGGCCCTCAAAAGGGTTTAGGGCTAGAGGTTTGGTGATACATTACATGTAAATGTTCAGTGAAGGTTTGGGGTTTGAGATTTAGGGTTAACCCTCTGAAGAGGGCTTAGGCTTGGGTTTGAACCCAAAAGCCAGAGCCCCGAGCACTTTCGAGCATGTAGACCCCTGCTTCAAAAAAACCTCTGTTTCAGATTAAGCAATAAAGTTCACGGTTTCGGGTTTAGTTCAGCAGAGGTCCACATCAAGCGCTGACCCCACAAGCCACTCTCGCAAGGTCGGCGAAGCGCAACCCAGAGACTCAGCAGCACATGACCAGGGAATTGTCATGTAAGGCCTTAATAATTAGAATTGGGGTTTGGGGGTCTATTATACTATACTTATAATAAGGAGCCCCTCCAAAATAGTATAGGTAATTGTTATTAAGGCCCCTATAGTATCCTAAAAAGACCTGAGGCATGCCATATGCTGTGGGGATCTTCAGGAAGCATGCGCTCTAACAAGCGTCCTCTCGGCTAAGGGTATGGGAGTCTCTGGCTTTGGGTTTACGGTTTCGCGGTTTTCGGTTTAGGGTTTCGGGTTTAGGGCTTAGGGTTTCGGGGTTAGGGTTTAGGATTTAAGGTTTGCGGCTTAGGGTTGGGGTTTAGGGTTTAGGGCTTGGGAGTCTCTGGGCACATGGTGTAAGGAGCGGCCCTCAACAAAGGCCAGGCTCTCCGGAAAGGTGCTTGGCCTCTTCCTGCGAAAGAAACTTCTTGGGTTTCTGTGATCCTCATAGGTTTCTTTCTTGTCATGCGGTTTCGGGTTTTGGGGGTCTATAAAGGTGGTGAAGCGGTGTCCCCTCTTGGGTACCTGTTGCGCGTAACTCACAAACCGCTATGGCCCTATCGCTCCGGAAAACACGCCTGCAAAACCTGAGCTTGAAATTTTGAGAGAGGAGACGCGGTCGCCAGTAACACCGGTACACCCTTTTTGCACAGACTTGTACATGCGCACCAGTACGCCCTAAACCCCGAACCCCCAAATCTAAAACCCCGATGCACGCTGCCGGATTCCATGGCGCAAAGTTCCAGCTCTACTTTGGCCCTGCATACTCGCGATTCAAGGCTCAGCCGTGTTGCACAGGGGTTGACTGCTCTTGCTTGACCCATTTAGGTCCATTTGGTTGTAGGAAGTTTAGGGATGTATTGCTAGTTCAAGTTGACGCTCGTCAGTTGCATTTTAAAAAGCCTCGAAGCTCATTCAGGACTAGAGCTTCTTACGCAAATAATGGCACGAGGCTGCGAGGCACCGCTCCTTACCGGTCTAGCCATCTGGGACAAACTCGGGCAGACAGAACATCAACGACAAGAAATCACAAGAGGTTCGTATTAGTCAACGGCACCCTAAACCCTAAACCCCGATGAAAGTGCAAGCTCAGGACCCTTCCGAAAAGCCCCTCGGCGTGAATATGCATGTTCACGATGAGACATCGTCAAGCATTTTGGATTGCATGGAGCCGATATCCAAACTCGGTTCGTCGTTACCTCCGATAGGAAACCCCTGAAACCTAAACCGTAAACTGTCCAGCCCTAAACCCGTCAAACCCTGAACCCGACACTGCCCAACCTGAATCAAACCCTAAACTCCTAAACTCTAAAAAACCCTAATCCCCAAACTGTCGAATCCTAAACTCCCAAACTCTCACACCCGAAACCCAAACGCAAAACCCCCCTCAACCCTAAACCCTAACCCTTAAGCTCTAGGCAAAAACTAAAACTTACCTTCCCACCAGGCCTGAAGCTAAGCCTGCAAAGCTTCCAACTCCCCGGTGGTGCGGCCCAACAACCTGCGCCGCAGCGCTTGGTCTTTTCGGGTTTCGACTCACACACACTGGCACATCAGGCATGGCAATAAGTGTCCGGGCTTTTCGGGTTCAGGAGATCTCGTTGACAGCCTTTTTGTTTCTGCCCAGGTTTCCCTAAACCCTAAACCCTAAACCCTAAACCCTAAACCCTAAGGGTTTCAGCACTTAGGGCTTCGGCTGAACTAATCTTTGGGGACTCAAACGCGCGAGGCGTAGACTCGGGAAAGATTGCCTTGACTGACCAGGAGAGCCCAATACCCCCTTGAATAAAGGGTTTGGGGTTTAGGGTTTAGGAATATACCTTAAATTATAGGGGCCTTAAAGGGATCTATAAGGGTTTAGGGTTCAGGGTTTAGGAACATAACTTAAATTATAGGGGCCTTCATATAATGATTTAAGGTATATTCCTTCATTAGGGGATATTGAGCCCAAATTATAGGGGCCGTAATATAATGATTTAAGGTATATTCCTTCATTACGGGATATTGAGCCCAAATTATAGGGGCCGTAATATAATGATTTAAGGTATATTCCTTCATTAGGGGATATTGAGCCCAAATTATAGGGGCCTTAATATAATAATTCCTTGGTATATTCCTTCATTAGGGGGGTATTGAGCCCAAATTATAGGGGCCTTCATATAATGATTTAAGGGTATATTCCTTCATTAGGGGATATTGAGCCCAAATTATAGGGGCCGTAATATAATGATTTAAGGTATATTCCTTCATTACGGGATATTGAGCCCAAATTATAGGGGCCGTAATATAATAATTCCTTGGTATATTCCTTCATTAGGGGGGTATTGAGCCCAAATTATAGGGGTCTTAATATAATGATTTAAGGGTATATTCCTTCATTAGGGGATATTGAGCCCAAATTATAGGGGCCGTAATATAATAATTCCTTGGTATATTCCTTCAATAGGGGATATTGAGCCCAAACAAATTATAGGGGCCTTCATATAATGATTTAAGGGTATATTCCTTCATTAGGGGATATTGAGCCCAAATTATAGGGGCCTTAATATAATAATTCCTTGGTATATTCCTTCATTAGGGGGGTATTGAGCCCAAATTATAGGGGTCTTAATATAATGATTTAAGGGTATATTCCTTCATTAGGGGAGATTGAGCCCAAATTATAGGGGCCTTAATATAATGATTTAAGGTATATTCCTTCATTAGGGGATATTGAGCCCAAATTATAGGGGCCTTAATATAATGATTTAAGGTATATTCCTTCATTAGGGGGGTTTTGAGCCCAAATTATAGGGGTCTTAATATAATGATTTAAGGGTATATTCCTTCATTAGGGGGTATTGGGCTCTCTGGGGAGCCCTTCGAACATTTCCCGGGGCTGAGGAACTGGCAAGACTCCAACCCAAAACCCTCATGAATCCGAGACACGCTACTTTTGCACGAGGCCTAAACCCTAAACCCCAAGAGCCCTAAAACCCAAAAAGCCCTAAAACTCCTAAAAACCCTAAAACCCCTAAGAACCCTACCCTCTTAAATTTAACCTCTTAAACCCCGCTTGACCCCAAGCCTTCGCCCTGAAACCCTAGACCCCCTGTGTTCGAATCTGGAGCTCACTTATGTGCAAGTATGCGCAGAATCTCCAACTCTTAATTCATATAGGGGCCTGACTAATTACCAATACGATTTTGGGGGTTCTTTATTGCCACTATAGTATAATATACCCCAACACCTTTTTCTAATTATTAAGGCTCCTACATTATTCTCTAGACCCCAAGCAAGCCCTGAACTGTCCCAAACTCTACATCATAAAGACCTTTGTAAAAGAAGAGGCCTCGCGGATTCCTCCTGTGGGGCGTCGCACGTCAGCCGCGTCCCGAGGCGAATGGCGCCCTCACCCGGTTCAGGGATAGTTGGGATTCAGGCGGGTTACAGGAAGAAAGGTTTTAGGAACCCTCAATCCTCACCCTTCTGCAGCTGCCCTAAACCCTAGTTAGGATGGTGTAGCGTTTGGGGGGGTCGGGTTTTGCCTCCTCTCACGATCGGACGCGTTCGTCGAAGTCTCGGGGTTGGGTTCAAACCTTGACTGAAGCATTTCCGAACGTGACAAAGCTCATGCATTAGTTGAAGCCTCATTCTGGCGCTAATGCAGGGGCCTTAATAATTAGAATAGGGTTTTGAGGTATATTGTACTATAATTATAATCAGGAGCCCCCGAAATAGTATAGGTATAGTTATCAAGGCCCCTATCTTAATGCTGAAGGGCTGAGAGTCTAAGGAAAGCCTGGCTAAGCCGCTGGCTTCGGGTTTGGACCCTCGCAACCCCGCGAGCTAGGTGAAACGACAGGGCTTCTAGGCATTGCGGTGGCGCCTAGTAGCGACCAGTTCAGTATGTAGGCCAATCAACAGGAGCACCAGGCTACTCAACCCCACTCGCAGAAGGCACTGGGTTCCATCCGCAGCCCTTCGTCTTAGGGTTGCGACGCTTACAACTTGGAGGACCGTCTGTGGATTGCGTAAGGCCTGGGGTCGAGCGATGACGGGTGAGGTTGGGTTTAAGGTTTAAAATGGTATGTGCAGGATAGTCTGAGATCAGGACCATGACCATTGCCACCGCAGCCGCTGCAGCTGCGATCACCTGGCATTGTGCTAGAAGCACTCTTTGCATCCAGCCTGCCTTGCATCTGCGCTAAACACGAAAACCATGAACCACTTTCTTGAGAAGGGGCTGCGGTGAACATGCAGTCGTGCCCAGCCTGCTGCGCTCCACATCCAGACTTCAGGCACAGCCCTTTACATGTATCGATTTAAAACCTCACAATCGCGGACTTAATCTTGAAAATCTGGACGCCTAAAGCCTCGCACGGGAACCTCAAAAGCCCAAACCCTCAAAACCTGTAAATCCTAGAACACTACAACACTTAGCATGCGTCTTTGAACCCTGAATATCAAAGACCCCAAAACCCTCAGCCCTAAAACCTAAACCCCAAGCACCCGAGGCCGCCGAAATACTACACTTTTAGGGTTTAGGGTTTGGGGTTTCGGGCTTCTGCAGAAGCCTAGGTATTTGCCAATAGTACTCCTTAGGGTTCCTTGTTGTGGCTTTACTAGAATATACCCCCAAACCCTATTCGAATCATACAGGCCCCTATATGAGGCAGACCCCTGGTTTGGAATGCAATTTTTGTGTGAGTAGTCCTACTACACGGTTTAGGTTTAGGGTTTAGGGTTTAGGGCTTAGTGTTTAGGGTTTAGGGCTTTGGGCTTAAGGCTTGGGGTGTAGGGTTTAAGGCTTTGGGCTAGGATGCACGACACACCGAATCTGTAAAGTATATTTATAATAAGGAACCCAAGGAATTGTATTTTGAATGATTTAGGCTTCTGCCGCAAGATAGAAGCAAGAGTAAGTTAGTAGGAATATCCCGTAGAGCCGTCGAGCTCCTTTTTGCAATGATGGTATAATATGGGTAGTTCTCTACAGAAAGGTCCGTCCCTTTTAAGGTCCTTGTTATCAGGGTGCCGTAGTATATTGGGGACCTAGAAGGGGACCCTAATTTAGAGAACTACCCCTATACCCTGACCCCAGTCCAACCTAAACCCTAAACCCTAAACCCTATATCCTAAACCCTAAACCCTAAACCAGTAAAGGAACCCTGGGATTAGTCTAGGAAAGACTTGCAGGTCGATCGAGATCCTTCGATCTTTTGGGAAGCTGCACCCGAGGTCCGAAACCCGAAAAGCCCCAATAACCCTTAACCCTGAACCCCTTCTTTAAATAACCTGTACTGAGGCACCCTAAACCCTACCCCAAACCCCCTGAACCCTGAACCCTAAACCCCTTCACCCCCAAACTCAAAATAAAAACCCTGAACCCTAAACAGGCCCTAGACCCTGAGCCCGAAACCCTTAAACCCCTATAAATAATCCCCAAACCCCTTTCCACCTGGACTTGATGGATGCCAACACCCCACCGTAAACCCTACCACCAAATCGCAAACCCTAAATCCTCAACCCCTACACCCTAAAATTAAACCCCCTACACCCTAAACCCGTTACGCCCTAAACCCTAAACCGTTTAGGGTTTCGACTCTCTTTGCTAAGGGCTCGCTCCAGCTCTGGCAAGACGTGGCCGCAGGACCAAGATGCGGTTGCTCATGGCCTGAGGGGGGGGGGGGTGGCCAAAAGAGGAGAAAGAAGAAGCAGGTTTAATGGGGTTTGGGTTTTAAGGTTCAGGGTTTAGGGTTTAGGGTGTAGGGTTTAGGGGTTTAAGGTTTAGAGGTTTCAGCACTCATAAAACTTGGTACACTTCTCGATTTGTGCACGTCATCCTTGGGCCGGGGCCATGCTAATCTGTATCGTTCCAACTTTATCGAATGATCCCCGAAGAAAATCCTCCGGGGTTTAAGGACTTAGGGCTCAGGGCTTCGAGTCTACTTGAAGGATCATGGGACTTAGTAAGTACGGTTATAAGTACCCTAATTGGGGTTATAAATATAGTTACCTTATTTATAACCCTAGCTACTAAGTCCCATGATCCTCCAAGTAGGGGCGTTGGGACCGCGCAGCCGCGCCTCGAAATGAGGCGCCTTCGATATTCGGGACCCCACATAGACCCAGACAGCCTAATACCCCTTATATAAATAATGAATATACCTTAAACTATAGGGGCCTTAATATTTTTTGATTTTAAGGTACATTCCTTAATTAAGGGGTATTGGGCTCTCTGGGGAGAAGCTAATTAGCTGCTTTTTTGCCTCCTATAGTAGCAAGGACGAGCCCGCATTGCAGGGTAATGCTACTAGCTTTTAGGGCGGTTTAGGGTTTAAGGCTTGGGCCAAAAGTTAATCATCTAGATAAACCCCTTTTGCTACTGGACCCCAGTAAATAAACCCTTTTTGAACGAGGTCTCGCTGAAGAAAACAAATCCCAAACCCTTAACCCTAAATTGGCTTTTGGGGGCATATTGTTGGTATACTCATACTGAAGAACCAAAACAAGAGAAAGATATAATCTTGGCAAATATTCACCGCTATATTACTGAGAGGCGCACGCTGGCGAATTTCGGCACGGTCCCAAAGACAGGGACATCTGCATCGTTCCTGCACATCAAAGGCCCCGCTCTGAGGAAAGTTTAGGATTATACGGTTTGGGCGGTTTGGTGGCTTCAAGTCCGAAACTTTGAAGACGCTGCAGCTTCCGAATGTCTTCGGGGTTTAGGGCAAATGAGCCCCAAACCCTTCGGGCACCTCTTCATATAGCTGGCAGCGTCACAGGTCATGCTGCCCCCGATGTAGTCTGGACCCATGTCCTGCGGGGAGCAGGCAAAGCCTACCTTGCTTCTCTCCCGAAGGCCACGCGAAAAAGGAGTGGGCTTGTTTGCTTTGCATGAATGCCGCCGAGTCCAACGTCTAGGCGGGCTCAACTCAATGGGCCAAGACAAGCTTACTTCGACCTAGGGCTTAGGGCTTTGAGTCCTGGGTTTAGGCTTCTAAATTTTAGGGGTATGCACGTCCTCAATCGGTGAAGCACTGGCCGGCGGGCAGTGGCAAAGCGACAACGGCACCTGCCGTTTCGTTTTGCCGGGCGCGTCACTGGTGTTTACATATCGTTGGGGCGTGGGTAACGCTGCGGTCAAAACTGGCATAAGCTTCTGCCGAAACTGTAAGTCAACTCCCAACTCCCAACCATGCCGGCATAAGGAGTCTACCCGGACCCAAAGCTCGATGCACGTCCGCTCCCGATTGTGAAGCAAGTTCTTTGTGTCTGCTTCCCCGACCTGTTCAGGCAGGCATGCCAGAAACCAGAAACCCTACACCCAGGTATCAAGTGGTGGGAGATGGGAACCCAAGCAGTGCAAAACTATAGGGACCCTGAACCCCACGAACCTGAAAGGACTTGCCTTTCCTAGAGAAAGCGGGCCGAAGCGGCATGGAAGAGGAAGTAAGATGCATCCTTGAAGCCGGCACAATGCGCCTGCACTTTAGGGTTTAGGGTTTAGGGTTTAGGGTGTAGGGTTCAGGCTTTAGGGCTGCGACACTCACACTCGGACAAGCCTGACAAGGTGTAGGATTGAGCATGTAGGTTGTTTGCAGAGCTTGAAACCATGGTCTCTGACTCTGAAAAGTTGCGGCTCCCTAGCATCTGTTCCATACTTTTTTCTGGCTGATCTCTTTCTTATCACTCTTCCTTCATGTTGCAGCACCATTCAGGCTGCTTGAGCCCGATATTTGGATCTGCCCGAAGTTGTTCTTGCTCAGCCTACAACCCTCTCGTAGGGTTCAGGATATTCGTTTTGGGGTGTCTGCAAGCTTGATAAGCTCGACCCCACATGATGGAGGGAAGAGTGTTTGCCCTGCCTCCCTCCATGCACAAGCCAAGGCTTCTTACCATGCCCTAAACCCTACACGCTAAACCCTAAACCCTACACCCTACACCCTAAACCCGAAACCCTATAAAGCTTCCCAGAACCTCCACGTCTTAAACCCAAAGCTCTGAAAAGCTACACGGCGACATCGAAGATCGCTCAATGGAGCCTTGCAACCCAGAACCTTAAACCCGAAGCCCGATATCCCGTATCCTGGTTTGGGGTTTCGATGCTTTGGGGTTTAGTGTTTCCTAAAAGCGACATTATTTTTCCGACCCCAAATGTTGTTTTTCCGACCCCGGATTATTTGTTCGACCCCCCCATATTACCTTTCCGACCCCCTATGTTGCTTTCGGAGCCCCTGAGGTTTCTTCTTCGACCCCTGTATCACATATTGATAACCCCCTACTGGCTGTACTACTGTACGAGGACGACTACTAGTACTGCTACGACCACGACAACGACTACGACAACGACGACGACGGGGCTTTGAGGGTTCAGGCTGCAGCAGGCTTAGGGTTTTATCTCCCAAAACCTATCCGAAACTGTATCCGTCGAGAAAACCTATCCGTTTCCTAAACCCCAAACTCTATGTAAACCCTAAACCCGCCGAAGCTGGTATTCCGAATCCTAACTTCCGCAAGCTACGACACACTAAACTCACATATCCTGCATCTTTGATAGCTTGATTGTTTGAAGGGTTCCGAGGCCAATAAGGGGCCATTTATCAATGGAAAAATGTTTGGGGAAATACCTCTAGTCTAAGGGGAGACCACTACTGCTTATTCAGACCTCTATCGTCCCAAAACTTTGCTGGCCTTGCAGGCTTCTCTGCCGTCAGTCGTGCTCGGGACGTGGTTGAGGCAGTCGAGCCTATGGCTTCGCGGTTTAGGGCGTGGGAATTTCGGGCTCGCGGGTTTGGGGTTTACGGCGTAATCGTGCAAACCTACAGTTGACAGGAATGAACACGTCCTTACACATACAAACATCCTCGCTGTACGCGGTTCATCGTCGCTGCTTGAAGCTTTTGTTGCATGTTTTGCTGATGGCATGGGGCTAAGCCAAGAACCCAAGGTCAGGCTTCTTCAAGAGCCGACTTCTGCATCCTCTGAACGACTCCAGCGACCCTATGGCAGATAGAAGTGACAAGCACGAACGACCAATCCCATCCTACCTGCTGCGGACTGTCGGTGTGTCCGAGTGTAGCACACTGTGAGACTCTTAGAAAACTCTTGTAAAACCCCGCATGCAACCCCTAACAACATGATAAGCACTTGTCAAAACCTTGTGGAAACCCTTGTAGAACCCTCCCAGTAAAAAAGCTTGTAGGCTCCTCATGAAACCATTAAAAAAAAACCTAAAAACCCTAAGCCCTAAACCCTAAAAAGCCGTAAAATAAAATACCCCAAAGGGCACCCGCGAAGCCGCCCCCTCCCCCGATCCGAAGGCTGAGGCAGTGTGTAGCTGTAGCCGACATGGAAGCACTCCTGAGTTCGGTGGTGTTTAGGGTTTAGGGCTTTTGGGGTTTTATCGCTTTGGGTTTAAGGCGGCTTTTAGATTTTCGCACGGACTGAAGTGCCAGCCAGCGCCTATGCAAACCTCACCCCCTCTTACGGCAAGAGCGCGTTTTGCTACCGGACTCAAGTCTAGCCACCAGACCACGACCTGCAATCATCTTCCCTAAAGTCTAAGCCCGAAACCCTAAACCCTAAAACCCTTTTTAAACCCAGACTCTGCCAATAAGCTGGGAACCCCAAAACCCGAAGTTGCTACTTTATCTCTGGCTCTCTGAATCTCTCTCTCTGGGCCCTGAACCCGTTGTGGGCCTACGTATATCCCGCACCTCAAACGGGAAACCCTAAACCCTAAACTCTAAACCCCTAAACCCTAAACCCTGAACCCCTAAACCCTAAACCCCAAACCCCTAAACCCCTAGACCTTAAACCCTAAACCCTAAAACCCTAAACCCTGCACCCTATTAGGGCTTATCGGGTTTAAGGTTTACTCGAAAATGGGCTGCCGCGGCACCGGCTTCTTCGACCTTGGTCCGCAGCTTTTTGCTCCGGGTTTAGGCTGCAGGTTCTGCTGCCGCTTTGTCGGTTTCAAAGGGCTCTGTGCAGTTGGGGTTTCGGCTTAGGGTTTAGGGTTTAGGGCTTTAGGGCTTATAGTTTTTGGGTTTAGGGCTTTATGCTTATAGGCTTGTGGGGTTCTGGATTTATATAGGGTTGCTCTAGGGTTAGGGGCTCTTGGATTCGGACTCACCGTCCGATTGGGGTTTTGGATTTTGGGGTTTAGGACCAGCAACGCAGCAATTGCTACGTACAATTACTTGTAAACCCAATGCATAATGCTTGCAACCCCACGTGATAATTCCTCAAAACCTCTGGGTACATGCACTAGATAATTTAGGTTGCGACAAGTAAAACTGATTTGCTGCTTGTCTCAACTCACTAACGGCATACATCTTCGGAAGAGGGTTTTTCGAAAACCGTCGGTGTGAGTAGCAAGGGGTACTGTCCGAGCATTTGCGTTGCAGCTGTTGAATCTGCATCTACCTGAACAAGTTCAGGCAGCACCAGCAGGAATTCACTGATTCGGTGCAGATCATGTCATCAGCCCATGCCGAAAGTTGCTCCAAAGTATTTGTCCAATGAAGCTCAGCTCGCTGCCCCTGGTGAATAGACGGCAGGCTGGGCAGTGGCGCGGGTGCGGGTGCCTGGGTTGTTGGTGCTGGTGTCTCCGTGGTCGTAGTTGGAGCAGGCGTGGGTGCGTATGTCACTGCCACTGTCGTGGTTGGTGCTGGTGTGGTGGTCGGTGGAGGCGTCGGTGCCTGTGTGGTTGGTGCCTGTGTGGTCGGTGCAGGCGTGGGTGCCCATGTGGTTGGGGGCAGAGTGGGCACAGGTGTTGTGATGGGCGCTTGCGTCGTTGGCGGCTCCGTTGGTGGCATCGTGGGTGCCTCTGTGGTTGGTGGTTCTGTTGCGGCCTGTTGTGCCCCCTTCATCCAGCTTTCGGACTCCGCCACTTGGACACCCTGGCCAGCATGACGCGAGAACGAGTCAGCATACTCACAACCACCCACGCCTCGTAGAAAGGCTCGAAATGACCTTCCACCTCGTCATCCTGCATTGCGGAGACAGCAACCGAGGCAAATGGAATGTCTCTCCGCGCGGCCTGACATGCGCGACAACCACACAGCGCTGAAAACCGACAACCACTGCGACGATCACCGCGACTACTCTTACTGACGAAGGCCTGCACAAACAAAAAATGCCTCTAGCAGGTGACTTGCTCGCTCAAGCATAGTGGTATATGCAAAGCTACAAACGTCAAGTACGCGGACAAAATTCGAGAACATGCTCTAAAGGGACGCTTGCCCCCGACCCTTCCTCCCCAGCACACGCCAAGGCCCGCTGTGACATGCTTTCTGTTGTCTGCAGTTGGCACCTGCTTTAAGACTCGTTTGACAATAACACGGCAATCTGCGTCTTGGCTTCTTCAACCAAAGTTTCTCGTCAGCAACCTCTAACGGAAACCCAAACCGAACCGTGGAGGAGACCCCTAAACCCTCAAAGGACTCAAAGCAGCCTCTAACGGCAAACCTAAACCCTAAAACCTTATTTCTAAACCCTATCTCCGCCAGTCAAAGCCAGGCACCCCAGTCCTCGCAGACTCGAGGGCATCCCTCGATTCCATGCCTTCAATGGAACTACTTTGAACTACCGTTTCGAGGGGTTTAGAATCTACACAGAAGCAGGTTTTGGTAGGCTAAAGTAGATAATGATGCGGCTTCGCGTTGCTCCTACTCTGCTCGCTGAATTATCTTTGTCAGGCTCCCCGGCTATGGTACGGCACCCTTATAAACAGGACACGAAAAAAAGGACCCTAACTTGGAGAACTACCCGTGTATCGAAACCGAGGTACCCTGTGAACCCCAAGCAGAACACTAGGTGCCGAGTTGGCAATAACGCAACGCTTGGGAATCTGCATAATACCGGGGCCTTAATAATTAGACTAGGCTTTTGGGGCATGTTCGACTATAATTAAATAAGGAACACCCAAAACGGTATTGGTAATTATTTAGGCATCTATATTATCTGTGCCTTGCCTCGGCTCCAATGTAAGTGCCCGAACCAGCAAGCCAAGGTATGGCTGTTTCTATACTCTAGCACTCTTAGACGACATTGCGAGACGAACACGGACTAAGAGCGAACACGGATCAAGAGCCAGTTCGGGAAGTAACAGAAGCTCAAAGGATTCGGCATGCTATGTCCATGGCCAGTCCATGGCTGTCTCACACCTTGTTATTGATATCGTCTTGGTTTGAATATTCTCCGCTTGCCCAACGCAGGTAGCATTGCATCAGCATCAGAATCACCAGCATCATGTCATCATCAGCTTTATCATCAACAACGGCAGTAGTTTCAAACATAAACGAACATCGAGTGAGTATCAGCATCACCACCACGACCACCACCCTTACAGCAACAGCAAAAAGAGCAGCAACAAAAGCAACAGCTACAACAATCACATCATGATATTATTCCTCTTCATCTTTCAACTCCTCATCTTCAACATCATCACCGTCACCATCACCATGACCACCACCACCACCACCAGCAACAACAAAGTGATACTCACCATCACCAGCACCACCACCGTTCAAATCACCACTACTGTCATCACCTTGTTTATCCACGTCACACCACGGACATTGTATGCGTGATTCTGGTGATGGTTGCAGTCTTGGTGCTGGTGTCTTTGTCAATGTTGTGTCCTGATAACATGAGTGCCTGGACTGCTCCAGCAATACTGGTAAGTAAATATACAGTCGTGCCTGCTCATAAATTTTCGTGACTCAGCCCTCAGCCCCCGGCATGTACAGCGCTCTGGCAATCTGCTTGTCCGACGAGTGAGAGGACAACTCAGGATACCACTCCGGATGCTTCGCCTGGATATCTCACAAGGGATTACCAACCTTCCTGCAGTAGAGAGTTCAAGCTGTCGGCACTGCGGTTTAACCGAAATCATTCGGGTGTAGCAACACGTAACGATGTAATGGCTCATCTTGGCCCAAGAGCCCTAAAAAGCGCCTAGAGCCCGATATGAACCTGGCCATGGCATGACCTGCTTCCTGAAAACCCTTTTTGAAGAAACCCACAGTTGAGGGTTTAGGGTTTTGGCAAAAACCACGGCGAGGAGCCCCGTGATCGGTACGTATCGATTCTGCGTATCCATTCTTGCCAACCTGTAATGTCCTGCGCATGCCATGTCGTGAATGCAGTAGTGTTGTTGATAAAGAGAAGGACTAATATATGGGGGGGGTAAACTGCGTGCGGCGACAGCTCTCTCACTTACTTAAAAGATTGGTGTCAACAGCGTACGGAAAATAGTATTGGTAATTTTTTAAGCCCCTTAACCCTAAACCCTAAAACCCTATAGGCCCCTATTGACTTTCGATTTTCAACTCAGGTTGATCGATGCTTGTATCATTGTATTTAGATTCTCGCCCGTCTAGAAAGCTTTCAAGACCTCTTGGAATCTCTGACATCTATATCCCCTAAGCCCTTTCAGCACCGACTGAGGTGCCGGCCATCCCCTAAGCCCTAAACCCTAAACCCTACAATCACCTGCGTTTCGTTGTCAAGAGACTGAAGACCTGGCTGAAGCGCCCTCGTAACGCCAATGGGCTACGACGACACCGTCGAGACGTAGCCGGCGCGCAAGAGCGCAAAATTCTGGTCGCTGGGTTAGCAGTTTTGGATGATTGCAACCGACGACAACGAAAGCAGCAGCCGCAAAAAAGTCCACGACGACAACGACAAAGACTAAATCCTAAATCATGGACCCAAACCCTGAACGACGACGAAACCGACACGACAGCAGCAACAACAACAACAACAGCAGCAACAACAACAACAACAACAACAACAACAACCAACAACAACATCAACAACAACAACAACAACAACAACAACAACAACAACCACAACAAGAGAAACTACAACAAACAAGGAACAGAAACAAGAGTACAATGCTTGTCGTTCGCTTGCCAGTCCGACCTTT
>CAJNDV010022201.1:0-25593 GCA_905221635.1 Symbiodinium sp. CCMP2456
CACGGTGTGATACCCACTTGAACCGGCTACTCCTGGACATTGGACAGGTTTTTCGCCAACGGATAAAAAGCGGGTCTTTGACCGTGCTGCTTACTGCTTTAGGTCCCACCCTTCCTTCTACCTAAACTCGGTAGGAAACGGAAGCCAGACCCGAACCTCAACTATTTTTGTTCCGGTTTCTCAACCAACATCTCCTTTCAGAGTTTGGGGTTTGGCAAACAACATCTCCTTTTTGGCTGCGGCCACGTGTAGTCCTGGTCGTCTGCCCACGCGGGCTTGCGGCCCGCGGTCTGGAAAAGAGCAACTCCTATCTGTTCAATATGTTTCCCACGTGAGAACATCACACAAGCTCCCATTGAAATCTCATTTGATTGCAGGAACAGCTGAGCTCCCACCAATACACTTGCGTTTTGAAAACAAAAACCTGAACAAAAAGCGACAACGACGGCAAGGACAACAACTTGCTAGCCACGTCGTTTGAAACCCCGTAATTTTCAAGTAGTGAAATCCACCGTAAAATACTTTGCAAGAAAAAACAAAAGGAGAAAGGACCATGACCGAGCTTCATTGCACTGCTTAAGTATGTAGCCGTCCATTAGGATTGAGACTTGTCAGCAATGTAAATATACAAGCAAAATTTTCCTTCATCGACATACGCAGCGTGCAACATGTCCAGTTCTGGTTGGTTCAATGCTTGAACGACAAGCCCTCTGTTTCCCTGGCGATCAAAATGTGCTGCTGCGTGTTCCAGTGTTCTTTCTGAATTTACAGTCAAAGACAGCGTTGTTTGCTCACCGTGGTCTCGATGCATGAGCCCAGGAGCTGGACAATGTGTTTAAATAAACATTGAATGTCAAAAGCAACACCAAAATCAAGACTCTTCAGTTGCGCTTTGCGACATTGAAGTATGTTTTACCACGGATGCACCGCTGGTGAGTGACATGTCAGATGTGTAAGCTCCAATGCATGTGACTGTAAGTTTCGGATAGAATGTAATTAGCTGCATGTTTTTCCATCGCTGAGTAGTTCATGTTCGAGGAGCTGCGCATCCTCGATCTCGAAACTTTTTGTGTGCTTTGGATGAACAGTGTGTGTAGGATCGAACGTTTCGGCCAGTGGCCTGCCTCAAGTGAATCATTGGCAGCCGCTTGCAGCTTCCTGGGCACTTCGTGTGACACGCTGTAACTCCATCCCTCGCACTTGATGTGGTGCTTTCCTCAGCTTTGCATGGGATTTTCTGACATGCCATGCTTCATGCAGTTGCAAAGAGGCAATCGCGAAACGCCGCACCTCGGAAAGTCTGGCCTGTTGTTTTCATGTGAGGGTTGCCGTGACTGTGTGGTGATGGTTTCACACACGCCAGAGTGTCGAGCCAGGGTGGAAGTTCCCCGCCCAGTGCAGCTGGGGTCTCTGAAGTCGGAGAACGAGGGACAGGCTGGTAACCTGGTAACCTGGTGAGGGGATTGTGAGAGTGACTTGTTTTGTCTGTGCAAGTGGTTTGCCAGGATCCTGGCATTCGCCTGGTGCCTGCCGGGGGAGGGGGCTGGGGACGGCCAAAGGAGGAGCCGCCACTTCTTGCTCCAGTTTAATGACTCTTCTTTGAAGTGTGAGCGTTGACAGGATGTGGAAGAGGAGGCTCAGCCGACGCAACCCTGGCGATTGTCCCCAGCATGACATCGTGGCATGTGTTGAGTTCCTTCAAACATAGCAGGAATCCCCGTGTTGGGCTGACTTCCCAGCCTGCACAGTTGCGGCCCACCGCCTGGGGAAGGTGTTCGGAGAAAACACGTGGCCATCCAACGGGCTAAGCCTACTGCCTCCAGGACATCGATTTCTGCACAAGCTGGGCCAAGGCAATGGAGACATGAAGCATGTTAGGCTTTTGTCCTTCGTCTCTGAGAAGGCCGGCACCATGGGCGCAGCCAGCACCTGGCACAGCTTGGCAAGAGCCGGTGGAGAAGAAGCAGGAACATTGCAGCTTTCTGAACACAAAGACAGGAGTACACAATGCATGTTAATGTGTTTGATGCACCCACAGGAAGAGTTTCCGACCTTGGGATCCGAGCCGAAGGCCGCCGCGGGTAAGTCGTGCTCCCTCACGGTAGATGCATGGCTCCTCCACACGAAAATGCCTGTTGCACCAGGGGCGCAGGAACTCCGGATCTGGGTCACTGTCAATGGGATTGGCGGCTGTCTCGGACTGACCTGTTCCTGGCTGCATCCGACCCTCACGATCATGTGACGGCATACTGACAGTGACACATGTTCTCTGCACCGGTAACTACCAAAGCTCATTTTAAACGATGCATGCTGGATTGCAGCATTGCGGCAGAACAACATTATTTTGCAAGCTGGCTGTGTATGGAGATGAATCATGTACAACAGTGACACACGGTGAGTAATATGCTTTACTGATCCACTATAGGCACCATGGATGTTTCGCATTTGCACATCTCAGCCAACATGCAGAAAACAAATCCAGTTCCACCTGCTCGTAGCGAATGGCCCAGACAAACGGCCATGAGTTGCCAGAAGCTGCTGAGCTCACCTTCCCGAGCTTTGCCGTTGCCACCCCGGGCAAGCTGCGGACGTTGCGTGGTTCATCGAGTATGGTCAGGCCAGACGATCGAGAGAGCCGTAGAGACAAGATTCTCTCGAAGTTCTGCAGGGGCAGGGCCTGACGGCCATTTCGTCGCAGCCGCCACTGCCACTGCCGTGGCTGTTGAGCGCTGTCGGTCACCCGTCCGTCGCAAGCCCGCCCAATCACAAGGCGTTGGGTTTATACTCTAGACTCTAGAGTTATAGTATATATAGCTTCTATCAATCCCTGCATTCTTCACGTGGCATGTTGCTTTCAGGAACCTTTCCTGTCCAAGCTCGAACTGTCCAGGCCCTGGGGCACTCCGCGCTGAGCGGCGCAGTTCGCAGACTAAGACAAGAGGTGCATCCCGGGCCAGGCGTTACACTTCGGTGGCGGCTCGGACAAGATGAGCCCCTCTACTAGTATGGCAACCCTCACGTCATCGTTCCGGTAGCCCCGGTCGTCTCCCGTAGTAATATCCCGACGATGATCCCGCTGACCGATTGCCATAGGTGCGCGATGGGGCGTCTGTATTTCGTAGAGAACGTGTGACTTGAGGACTGGGTGGCCAACCTGCGTGGCCTTTGGTCCTCGAACCTTCTCCGTCGAATTCTGAGCCCAGTTCTCTGCACGACCGGCGTGGCGGTCTGGGTCTGTCTCGCCCACGCCTACTTGATCCCGAAGGCCGGGGGCAAAGGGCCGCGGGCCCGGGCATCGGGGCGCTCTTCGCGCCATGTCGCGCTCGCAGGGAAAGTTCTGGCACGCCAGCACCACGGGCCACGCGCTGCTGGTCTCTGCTCTGGGGCTTCTGCTCGTCTTCCGAACGAACACGGCGGGGGCCCTTGCAGTCCACAGAGTCACAGAGTTAAAAATAGAGCTAGATGTGAGAGTGTCAGGGTGCTCTGCGGTTCTGTTCGCTGACACGTCAAGGCCTACTCACGCTTTTGGGAGGGCCGTCAAATTTGGCAACGGATTTTGGACTTGGGAAGGCGCATCTTCCCGTTGCATGTGCACTTTGCACCGACGCACAGTGTGTCGCTGGCCTGTTAGGGACGTTTCTCGATACGCCATCCTGTTTCGCACAGAGATGGGGCCCAACACATCAGCGCACGTCTGCGGCTGATCCGCACACAGTGTAAGGCAGTGGGAGAGCGGCTTTGACAGCTGCTTCCTCTTTGCCTCCTGAATCTTCCGAGGTCGATTGGTGCAAGCGTTCCCGTATTGCATGATCGAGCATTTGCGTGGCAAGAAGGCAGGCAGAGAACACGCCCACATGTGTCATGCCTCGGCGAGCGGGGTGTTTCAAGGACCGAGCCATGCGCTCTAAGCTGGAGAGGCTCATCGGTGCAAAGGGGGAGCTTGCCAGCCCTTTGGCTGGACAGCAGAGGTTTGGCTAGCAGTGCGAGTGCCCGGAGGCGAGTGCATCTTAGGTAACGTCCAGCATGACTATACCCTGCCGATGTCGTCCAATAGACCTCTCTTCATTGTGAACCAGCTTCCTTGGTTGGATTCAACCAGCTGGTGTTTGCTTATGAAACTCCATCAATCTTATCTGCCGGCATGTGGTTTTGGCGTTTGGTGCTTACGTGAGTCACCTGTGCAACTTGTCCAAGGTTGGCTCATGCTGTCCGCTCAGTTCCGAACGGAGAAGGGCCACAGGCAGCTCAATGAAATGAAGACGTACCAAGTGATGCATCAGATATGCGTTCGTCGCATTGACAGGCGATGTACACCAACCGTGAGCGGTCTCAGCTCATGCAAAACCTGGAAAAGCTGAGCCGGAGACTTCGGTTGATCAAAGTTTGTGACACGAAGATGTACCGCCCATGGCTTGTTGAGGTTCCACCATCGGAGCGTGCGAACGATTAGTTCAAACACCAGTCCCTCTCAGTGACTCCACAGCATTGGGTAGCGTTTTGCTCCAGGTCGCTAAGCAGTTGTGCTTTTGTTGTTATTTTCGAGTGCTAAACCTCTGTTGACCCTGCCCTTCCGCGACATTGGTTTGTGGAGAACAGTAGAGGTTTGTAGTCAATGTGTTCCACGCATTGGTGAGTGCCTCAGAGGCTATGTGCGACACACATCGCGCTTTTTGTCCTTGTTCATGCTCACGTGCCGTGGCTCCAAAACTTCTTGTCTCATGGGTTTTGAGATCATGTCGTGATCCAACATGCTCCCATACCGCACGGCGGCACGGGTTGAGCAGGCTTCCCTTCGCTTTGGTGGATGTGCTTGGCCCGTACACTGTCCCGGTAACCTGTGGCTTGGCGATCCAAGCAGCTGTTCGGCTGAAGCTGAAGCAACAAAGGCTTGTGCCAAGAATGTGCTGCAGGCTTTGCAAGCTGGGCGCTGTTTGGAATCTTCGAGATTGGTCTTGTCATCGAGGCGCATTTGCGGAAGCGCAGCAAAACTCTGTCTACACCAGTCGCCCTGCGGAGGACCCCTTCCAGGGTGTTTTGAAGGTGGAGGTTATCGCAGACACGCTGCAGGTTCCACTTCTGAACACATCAAGCAGCCTTTAAGCCAGACAAATGCCTTAGCGGAAGGAAACGATTTGATAGACTGGACCTGCTGAGGTGGACATTGAGGAGTCTATTCGAAGTTTGGGGGCACAGGAGCCGCCTTTTTTCTTGCATTGAAAGCCTTCACGGTTTCCTTCGGCTTCCGAAAGGCGAGCAGGGATCAGCATCATCGCCACAGCCAGAGAACGAAATCATTAGCGGCGGAGGACCTTCTGGAAGCAGGCGCGCTGGGCCTCGTCGAGGCCCCAAAGAAGTCGCGCAGCGACGCCAGCAGCCCCGAGGAAGCAAAGTTGGTCAGCGTTGAAGCTAGATACCGCTTCTTCAAAGTGCAGTTCATGAGGCGCTCGGTTATTTCGATGCGGCAGCATTCGCACACTCAGGCTACGAATCTTCACGGGCTTTGCCATCCACCGGAGAAGAAATCTCAGCAGCTTGAGCTGGGAATTGATTCGGACCTGTCGCTATCTATAGCTGAACTGGCTTCAATCGATTCCCGTTAGGGCGCTGCCGCTCTTGATCGCAGAACGTGCTGCGATCTCTGCAAACCGAGGGTGTAGAGAAAAATCTGAGTATTGATAGGAGAGGCGGGCTGCCGGGCTTGGTTCTCCTGTGCGTACTCGGGCTCCTGTCGAAAAGTTCAGGTGGCACGTGCTGCCGCACAAGCCGAGTCCGAAGAGGGCAGGGCGACTTCGGCGAAAATCAGAAAGCGAGCCTTTCTTCTTTGAGCTGTCGATGGGACTCTAAGCTGCAAGGAAAGTGCGGGCGATCTGAGAAGCAGAGACGAACCCGTGCTGCCTTGGGCCAGCAACCCGGCACAAGATCCTAAAACCATCCGAAGACATCCGCGTCTCGACCGTTTATGTTTGCGAGACGGATTCCATCGCGAACGAGCAAAAGCCTGCAGCTCCACCAAGGAGTAAAGGAGCAGGTCCTTTTGCAGATCTTTCAGTCCTACGACGTAAATGGTGACCAGGCGAGTTGCAAAGCAGACGGGAAGGTGTACGGCCGTACTTGTACTGCAAGAACTCGCGGTCAGTCGGGCCTACAGCACAGTGCTTCGATTCCAAGCACGTAGGCCATTGACAAGACGGAGATGGAGAGGGTGCCACCTTGGTGCATTTTCGGTGGTGTCTAATGCCAAACTGTGAACTGTGTTCTTTTTTTTTGAGGTTTTCTTGGCCTGTAAGCGGCGGCGTCCGAGCGAGTATCTTGCAAGACTTCTCAAAAAGTACAGCCAGGTGCTCTCGGACACGGCACCCGACATGGAGATCGACGTTGAAAGCTCCCCGGCTTGGTCTGGACAGGCCTTAGACTCTGCTCGTGGCCTTCAAGGTGTAGAGCTCGATGCGACCCAGGCATAGAGGCCATCTTCGAAGAAGCCGACGTCGACCACGATGGACTTCTCACGCAGGTCCTGCACACGGACACCGACTAAGCTAGTTTGCAGCCCTAGATGGGTCGCATATAGGTGGGAAGCCGGAATCTTAATGATAGACGACCCTGCAATCCGAAGACGAAGCCTATCACTTGCCCCAAGGACGAACTTCAGAATGTGCACAGTCAAAGTCCTTCTTCTCTGGCCTTTGAGTCGCAGGCTGAGTGGGTCAAATGGGCGGAGAGATGGGTCCAGAAAGCAGAGATTGCCAACCTGGTGCTGCGAATGCCTTCCTCACCGCTTCTTCCTGCAGACACGCAAGATGACACATGGGCACCCCGGCTGTATACACGGCTGGCATGATGCGACCCTACACGGCATGCCTGGACTCAGGAGGAGGAGGATGATCCAGAGAGGCCAGGGGGGCCCAATAGGGGGCCACCAGGGGGCCGGGGGAAGCGGGCCTCGGCGGTTTTGGTTCTTTGTGTCGAGGCCCGAAGCCGAGGAGGACAGCGGCGGGCCCGCCGAGGGCGAAGCGGAGGACGCCAGCTCGGAGGCTCCCGTCGCTGTCCGCTGGGAGCCGAAGTTGCCTCGGGAGCCGAAGAACAGGGAGCTGGCGCAGTTCCTGCAGAGATGCGACCCCAAGCGCAGGGTCGGAGTGGATGCTTTCTAAGCCTTTGGGCGTCGCTGAAGCTCGGGTGCTGGTCCTCTGCGGGAGGCCAGGGTGTAAATGGCCATGACGCCCAATCTTGTGCCTGTTTTAGTTTATTTCTCTTGTTTACTTGGAGCACTTGCTTGCTCCCCAGTTTCAGACTCGCATGGCTTCTTCTTCTGCAACATAGGAAGCTTGCGGATGTAGTTTCCTTCCCGTGGCAGCTCTTGCACAATTGCAGATGATGTCGCAGGAGGTCTCTTGCCTTCGGCACTGGTGCTCTTAAACGCTAGGCATAGACAAGTCAGGGACTGCCAGCTGCCAAGGCGGCCTAGGCGGCACTGGCCTCGGCCTCTTTTTGGCTCAGCTTCTTCGCTTCTCCTCACAGGCGCCGAGGTCGTGAGACCAGCAGGCAGACCCCAGTTAATGCTCATGGAAAAAGGGAAGCTGCTGCGGGCATGAAAGTTCTGTCCTGTGCAAGCATTCAAGCCCGTACGCTTCTGTCAATTCATGTTCATGTCGCTTTTGTTCCGAGGGAGCGTCATCTTCATCTTCCAACATGGCTCGGCCGATCGGAGCTCCAGTGCCAGCCACGCCCCCAGAGTGCCGCTTGTACTTCTTGGGATATAGACTCTAGACGAGGCCCCAGAGAGGCGTCCTGTTCTGCCTCCTCCACCAGCACCTTCGCCCCCGCCTGTCCGCGTCCAAGTGTGCTGAATCCTTACATGCTTGCCAGTCTGCTTCTATGAAAGGCTGAACGACGTGCAAAGGATGAGGACAGTGATAAGGAGAGATCCACCTTGGATGCACGAGCCTCTTGAGTTGTGCTAAATTTTGCGCATTACCTCACAGGCCGTGGAAAAGCGCTCGCCTGCACTCGCTCCGCAACCTGCACCTGCAAAGGCTACGGCGCCTCGTCGGAAATGGGATCGAGTGAGTCGTTCCTTTGATGTCGCAATGTATCAAGCTTGAGAGGCAAAGATCTTAAGAGCGTCAGGGTCGAGCGTATGTTTGGTGTCCTGACGGTGGGGACCATGATGATCCTACCTCATGTGTTTTCGCGCTCTGAAAACAGGCCGAGCGCCCACGCACTACTAGCGAAGACAGCGACAAGGACGGTGCAGAGCTAAAGGTCGTAAGTTTTGGCCAGAGGGAATTTCATGTAAGTAAGCAGGTGTGTGACTGTGAGACTGGCCAAGTTGTACAGCCAGACGTGACGCTCAGTGACTCATAGATCTATTGAAGATGTTGAGGTCACATCGCATGAACGCTCAGATGCGGTTAGCCCTGGGCATCAAGCTATACTATATCAGTGTCCCAACCAGCAGACTTCAGATGCTGTACATGTCAGAATGATTACGGCCGCGATTCTGTCGAAGAGTTGCCTTGTCCAAGCGTCCCAGCCATGTTCGGACGATGCTGGGCAACTCTTCGGACTCTTCGTGCTGCTGTCCCGCCGGTGCGGACACAGGCAGACACATCAGATATGATCAGAGATCCATGGAGGGGACCGCCACACGGACTCAGGCGGCCTCATTCGGCCGCTTCTCCACGCCGGCCTTGCCTGGACCCCAACGGACGAAGGCGCACGTGTGAAACTCGGTATGCAAAGCTCGTAGCTTGCGACGCAGCTCGCGACACAGGGGGTGCCCGCCCTGCTGGCGCCGAAGGAGGTGCGGCCTGAAGAACGGATTCCTCAAGGGTACGAAAGGGCCCCCGTGCAGTCTTTCCGGAGTCGCATGCCAGGAGCGTATCCTCTCCTCGCCATTCGTGAGACCACCGCCACTTCGCAGCCTCGGCATCGGCCTCGGCGTGCTGGGCATCCAGCGCCGGGAAGTGACGACGAAGATCCGGGGACGTTTCAAGATGGCCAAGCATCGGCGCCTTGGTTTGTTGGCAAATTTGCTTTCGCTTATGCTTCGATCGTTTGCGGTGGTGCAGCCGCGCCAGAATGCGAACTCGAGGTATCTGAAGAATGCGGGAATCTCAGCCTACACTTCGACAAAAGTTGTCCGCGGGCAGTGCCCTATGCTTCGTGGAGTCGAGGTCAAAAAAGTTCGGTATATCTCTGCCATCCCGCAATACACAGGCCGCAGCTAGCCGCTAGAGCCAGTTGAAACAGGATCTGTGACATTGATGATATTTCCTGCAGGCCCTCTTGGACGGCAGACGAAGAAGCGGGCAATCATAAAGGACTACAGAAAGACGACCGGTGCCTAGTCATCCGAGGTGGTTCGCTTGCAGCCAGCTGCCCTTGTGTGTCGTTTTTTGAGGCCGCGTCTTCGCGTCTTTCTGCGAGAACGGTGAGAGTGTCATCTCGCATTGCAATTTGTGGAAAAGAGGTCCTGAGCGTTATGAGGTTTCCCAACAAAGCTTGATTGACGCTGAACCGGTCAGAATTATGCAGAAGGCAAGTGTATCTGAAAAGGAGTTCATGAAGACCCTGGCGGACAAGCGCCGTGCAGAAAAGAAAGACGAGGAGGAGGCGGGCTGTGACTTTCACGACGACTCTCATCCACTGTCGTGACTGTCGTGATGCCGTCATTGCACGGTCAGGAGCGCAGCCGCCAACAATTTGCTCGGGCGCAGGAGCTTCGCGCTGGTTTCCTGCTTTGATAGCTTGTAGCATCAGCCTATCCGTACGGACGTTGAATGCATGCAGTGTTGTTTTGTTGTCCTGTTTGCAGCTGTCGCATAGAATCCACATGCGTCCAGTTCTTCCAAAAGCTACAGGAATTGTGAGAGCTTCCGCCAAGTGCTAAGCAAGAACGCGCTCAACTCAAGCAGATCAGCACTCACTACTTGGTTTTGCTGCGTCGGTGTAGCTGGCCATCTCCGTCACCCCGTGTGCCTGTGATGGGGTGTCCGTCGTGTCCAGCATGGAGGACCGAGGGACGGCGGGAGCAGGTGCAGATTTATTGCATGTCTCGAGAAGCAAAGAAGTTGTGCTCGAAGCAGTCCCAGAAGTCACCAAACCGAGCGACAGATGCATACGGCCCCTGTGAAGCCTGGTCCAGAGGCGAGGAAGAAATTCTTCTTCGCTTGCAGCCTGGAGCTGCAGAGATGCTAAGAAACCTGGCAGCAACGGGCAGGAAGTGGACAGGAATCCGAGGGCAACCGCACTGTTAGAGATCGATGCACCGTTCAACGGCACAGAAGCTCCAAGTCATGTTGTGAAGGGGATGATATGTGAGTTGCTCATGGCTCGTCCTATGTGGATGAGACGTCGACCGGTTAGCATCGCAAGGAGCAGTCGCATGGTATCTGACTGCATGGAAGCATTCATTTCCAACAGTCGACACAAAACTGTGATGATCTGCGTGCGCGGAAATACTGGCGGGTGATTCACTTTATCAGCAAGCAAAGCAACACAACTGTCCCAGCAAAGTGTGTGTGCTGTAACCACGACATGCGTTTCAAGCAAAGCCTTAAAAGCGTGAAGAACGTGTCAGCGGCGGTGTGTCTCCATGTTTCTATGCCAGTGAGGACTGATGGGCATCCTAGGATGCTTTTGTGAGTTCGCCGAATGGAGTTTGCACTCCCTTCGGGGGGCGAGGTCACGAACAACATCCGGCAGCCTCGCATAGCCTCTTTCGCCTGCGGAGCCATGTCACTGCGGAAGAGAAAGTCCTTGTTTCTGTCGTAGAGGGGAGACGACGTTTAAGGATGGATCCTGCCAACCCTGAATCCGTGGCGATTGGCCGAGGACAACCCCATTCCTGCGCTGGGCGACAGCAGGTGTCCAGTGCTGAGTCGTATTGAAGCAGTCTTTCGTGAAGTGAATTGCTGTGAATATGGGTCAGTTGTTCATTCATAAGTTCTGGATGGTTTGCAAATCGCATCTGCGCAGGATTGAATGTTCCGCAAATGACATGCGGTCCAAGGCTTTGTGCTTCCTCGTGTTGACTGCGCAAAGCCAAAGCCTGTTCGTCGCAGCCTCTGGCCGCATTTGGAATTGCATTGCTGGCGATGGGATTGGTGAAAAGTGCACACGTTCTTGCAGAGCTGTGGAGACGGCAAAGGTCTGGGGATCTAGCTCGATTCCAAGCTCCGGGGGCCGTGCGCAAGGTGCGTGTATAAGGAGAGTTCAGCTATCATTGGGGTTCTAATGACTGCCTTATCAGACAAGGACATGGTTTCACAATCAGATCTGCTTGCCCTTGCATGGAAGCGTAAGTTCAGCTGGAAAGGACACTGCTTAGCGAAAGGCATGAAGGACGGTGTCATGCTTCCCGAACGCTCTGCCGCAGGCGTCGGTTTCTCTCTGGTTGTGCGGTCGGCCCGCGACCAAGCAGAACATCAAGCTCGCTTCACCCTGGACATAGACCGTGTCTGGAGGCACAAGCAGTGGAAAGCAGCCCGGTGCAGTCAGACGAGGTCAGCAAGCAGTCTTGCGTGTGGAGAGTCGAGATGATACAAAGCCGGGCTTTGCTCGGCAGGTTTGGCAGAAGACGAGGCCGCGTCGACAATTGCGATGAAACAGCTTGCAGCTTTGCACTCTCAAAGGCAGCTGAGCGAGGAGGAGGTCTGGCCGAGAATGCCTTTGAAGCTTCGTTCGAACTTGGCATCCGGCAATGCTCACCTGCCCCATTTGCTTGCAGGTTTTCGCGCTGCGTGCGAGCGCGCGGAAACGAGCAGAGTGGGTCGATGCCTCGGGAGATGCTGACCGGCAAAAAGGAAAACATGGGAAAGCCGTAGGCCCAGACCTGCTGCACTCACAGCTCAAATTCTGAAAGTTTGTGCATGCTTCTGTTGTTAATCAAATCAGATTTCTTAATCAGAAGCCACAAATCCTGAGCATGCTTTCGAGGAGGTATCATGTCATATCTCTTCCTTGCTTGGCCTTGGTGGTGTGTCGCAGACGCAGTCGATGCTTAGCATTTGTAGGCTCGGGCCCGTCTACAGCGAAAGGCTGGCCAGGAAGGGGCCGAAGAGGAGGTGCAGCATGTGCGCAGCAAAGCAAGCAGAACTGCTGCCAGTTAGAGGCTGACGTCTTTACTGTTTACGCTTTGACGAGCGTGGCAGGTGCCCCTACCCAAGCCGGCGAGTTGGGATTCTAACCAGCGGAAGAAGGATTGGTGTGCGAGTCACCTTCTCCTCTTTGGTTTAAACTTGAGAAACATTGCTGCCAGGAAGTCACGCGAGAACGTAACCGCCTCTTCCAAAGACTCGAGGTGCCACCATTTCTTTCTTTCATTTGTTTATTCTTGAGTTTATTTCGTTGTCTCACAAGTGAGGAGCTCATTCACTCTCTCTTCCCGCTCGCTCGTCTGCTGTGGCAGGAAGAATGTAGGTTTGCATGCTTGCCTGTATGAATGCATGTATGCATGTCAGCATGCCATGTATCTGTCTGTCTGTCTGTCTATCTGTCTATCTGTCTATGTGTCTGTCCGTCCGTCTGTCAGCCTGTCCGTCTGTCCGTCGGCCGTTCGTCCGTCCGTCCGTCCGTCCTTCCGTCCGTCCGTCCGTCCGTCCGTCCGTCTGTCTGTCTGTCTGTCTGTCTGTCTGTCTGTCTGTCTGTACGTATTTCTGTAATTTGTGTACGTACTCATGATTACGCAGGCATGTATGCACATAGGAACGTATTGTTTGCAACGCATGCAACATTGTGTGCAACAGTGTATGCGATATACTTCATGCTTGCAATGTGTGTGGTGTATGTAATGCATTTAATGCCTGCAATGACCATATGAGATGCGTGGGATGTATGTAATGCATGTAATGCATGTACCGCATGCAGTGCATGTAGTGCATGTTGTGAAGTGCACGTCATGTATGTGATGTGCGTAATGTATATAATATATGTATGTACTGTGAGAGCTGTACGCATGTATCAGTGAACGACTGTTTGTATGTATGTACGTACGGTTGGATGGATGAATGTGCACCTTTACTCACGCAGGCCACTAGTCATCGCCAGTTCTGCTATTCAGCGCCGTCAGCTAGCGGAGCTAGCGAGTGCTCAAGTGTGTCGACAGGCGAAGCGGGCGCAGCAGCTAGAAGAGGCCTTGTCTGTGACACCTCATGCAACCCACATGTAAGTAATTTCCATGGACCCCAACCAGATGGCCGTCAGCTAAACCGTCATATTGTGACAGCGCTAAGGCGCTAACACAAGAAGAAGCACTGGTCTTGGAGGCTATGCAGCTCACGTCACAACGAGAGCAGCGAGCACAACGTCGTCGCCAGAAGCAGGAGTTTCGCGACTCAGGCTAACATCTTCAGTCATCGGGCACTGGTCTTGTGACCGACCGAGGCGAGCTGCCACGGAGGTTGAGCGAAAGCGAGTGCAGCGAATGCTGGAGGTTAGGGGAGCATCTTGGCAGAGTTAGCACGCATCTTCCACCTCTTTCTCTCGCCGGCTCTCTGCTTGCCTTCCATTAAGGAGACGCTTCCCACGTTGAGCGAGGCGGGGAGTCGTGGGAGCGCTCTTTGGGAGCACAGGCTCGGCGCTGTCGGCCGAGGCCCGCTCGATGACGGTCTTGCAGCTGCGCGACCTGCTCTGGAAGGCGCCGAAACAATGGGGGGAGGGGGGAAAAGCGCTTTGGGGGGGGGGGGGGGGGGNNGCCTAAGCCGCTAAGCGCTTCCGTCAGCCTAGGCCGGCTTCCCGGCCAAAGGAGTGCCAGCACCATCGGAAGCAAGGCATGGGACCACTCACCGTGGTTTCTCCTGGCTGTCGTGGGAAGGGCTTCGGGCTTTCGTGAGATTCGCGGCAGGGAGCTGGCACCAGATCAGCTGAAACTGCGGCTATCACAAGTGAAGGCACGAATGGAAAATGCAGTGTGCATCTCCTGCATGGGGTCGCTTCTGCGGTCTTTTCCAGGCGCGGTTTCTCGAGATGATCGGCCCCATCCTGGAGGCACTTCCGATGCCATGACTGGCAACAGGTGCTTTTCGGGGCACTGGCCCTCTCCTTGCCACCTGAAGGATCTCCCGGCGGAGGATGCGAAGTGAGTGCAGCTGGCAGCTCCTAACGGCTGCAGAGAGCAGGATGAGGACACAGTAGGATGCGATCCTAGGACTCCCTGCCCTGCAGCTTGAGAAAAAAGACCAAGTTTTCTGCAGGTGAGACTGCGTTGCATGTGGCTTTGCATGTGGCATTTTCAGTGGGATGAGGAGAAGCTGCGGCTTCTGGAGACACGAGCGAAGGAACGCCAGAGACAGGAGGCTGGACACTCCTGGACGAGGGATCCCGAAAGCTGAGATGCAGAGCGCTCCCAGGACGAAGAGCGCCAGGAGCAATTGCGCGCCAGGGGCCTTTAAGCCGTCATGATCCGCGCCTACCAACGTTTTTGGTGATAAAGTTACAGTATATGCACGGGAGCAGTGAGAGTTCCTCGCCAGATCATCTTCTGAAGCTCGTGCTTCGTGAGTCTGAGAGAGAGAGAGGCAGCACAACCGAGGTGTTACGTGGAGAAGTCAAGCGAGACGATCCCCCGTATGAACCTATGCAGTCAGACACCTTGGAACAGGCACAGATCTTTATGCACTCTTTCCGGGCACTTAGAGTTTCAACCGTGCTCGGCCACCGCTCCCTTCTCCACTTCTTTGTAGGGTTTGTCATGAGACACATCTCCATGGAGCCATGCCAGGTCGTGGCCCCAGCTTTTGCGGAGGCGGCCTGAACGAGACCTTCCGAAGCTAAGTATACCCAGAGAATGCAACATGAGATGTGATGGCCCGCACGGGGGGCAGATCCGACTCCGGGCAGGTTCCGCCACCACCTGCGCCGGTTCCAGAGGCGAGACGTGCCCAAATCCTCCAAACCGTAGCAGACGGTGCCGAGCGCCTACACACCTCACCGCTGTCGGAGGCAGCGCCAGAGCCGCCGGCTGCAGTTCCAGAGGCCGGAGCCGTCCTAGTGGTGGCGGCGGCTGCAACTCGGCTTTTCGCGAGGCCGTGCTGGTCGCACCGTCCAAGGCCAGGTCAATATCGAATGTGAGGTATGTGAGGGAATATCACATCAGGATGAACCTGTTGAGCCTGAGGCTACGTTTCCAAAGCCGCCTCCGCCAAAGAAGGCCAAAGACTCACGAATCAAGTGCACCTCATTTGATGGGAATCCTCTGTCCTGTACAGGACTGGAACTAGTAGACTCGTTTGCGTTAGCCGAAGCCCAGTGTCTCAGGCGGCCAGCTTTTATGTCCCCCCGCCAGTGCCGCCGCCAAAGGCTCCGCCCGTGCCACCAAAGCAGGCTGGGGTGGATCAGACCGCTGTCCTTTGGAGGATCTGTCGGGAAGCTGCATCAGCCCAGGTGGCGTCGGCGGAGATGCTGCGACCTCCGCCCAGAAAGGCACAGACAGGGTCACTGGGTTGCTGTGACGGCTTCCAACCAGAGCTCGGCATCTGCAAGGAGGCTGTGGCACCTCCCAAGGCGGCATCTTCCTGCTCTGTCACGGCCTCGGACTTTCATTCAGAACGCGAAGCCTATCCCATCTTGACCACACTCCTTGTCGCAGTGTGAGCGCTCTTCGCCGTCGGAGGTGTGGGGCGACCTGGACGACTTGCGTCCCGTAAGAGGAAACGCAGATCAGCAATTCCCTGACATCTCCTCCGGCCCACAGTCGAAGAAGGAGCCTGCAGCAGACTTGGAGATTGGAATTGCAACAAGAACAACACTTGTTCTCGGACAGGAGAAGCAGAAGACTGCGGCCAAAAACCTCGTGGAGCCTGTTGCCAAGCATCCAGTCCAGGCCGCGCACAAGTTTGGCTGGGGGCCGAGTAAGTCTCGCTGTGCAGCGAGAAGCCAAAGCTGCCAAGACCAAGAGCTTTAGCATTGCAGCACAGGACATGCGCAGAGGGCCGCACCAACTTTCGCCCTGCAGGACGATGACGGACGTTGTTCAGTCTACTTTAGTTTGCACTGCAGTCCACCATCGCGTGGGGGAGGACCTGATGAAGCCATCGAAGAAGGGCCGATCGGCCAAGATTTTCTCGGGGAAGGCGCTCTGGGCCATGAGTTCAGCCACTTGTACGAGATGTATCGCAAGACGGTCGAGATGACTCCATGGGAACATGGCTAGGACTAGGATAAGCAGCTTTGGGATTCGGCTCCTGCTCAGTCGTCTGATGCATCCAGCCGCTGTTGTGCTTGCTAGGCTGCTCTTCCGCAGCAGACTGGAGCATTCGTTGAAGAAGGCGCAGGTGGGCGGTGCGGTGCAGAGGCCGCTACTGGGTTCCGTTCCATCATTTTGCCTTTAGGCGACCCCGAGCTTGATGCCGAGCCCGCCGAGCCCGTGCAGAAGCCACCGTCTCCTAAGTTGACACCGAACGGGCCCGGGCCCCGAGATAGCATCGCCATATATATGCCACTTCCACAGCCACCCACAGGATCCTCCAGCGTGCCCCGCGCGAGAAGCGCGACGATGGCAGCCGGCGTGTACGAGATCCCAAGGGAGAGGCGCGGTCAGAGCCGGCGCCGAGGGGCCGAGGGCGAGGGCCCCCCCCGCTTTAAGTGGAAGATAGTGGAAGGTTTAGGGTTTGGGGGGAGAACGGTTCGTGAGGGGGTTGGCCACAGTCACAGTGTCGAGGACACAGAGGACGTTGAAGTGACAATCCAGACGCAGATGAAGATCGATCCTCAGGTGGGTGGCATCCAAGTGCCTAGCCACAAGCACTTGCGGTATCGATCCCGGATCGCAGAAGCCGCTGCGCATCCTTCAGAAGTCGGCAGAAGAAAAGGCCAAGGAGCAGGAGGCTCTCACACGTACAGTTTTTATGGCATTCCTTTGCCACGTCTCAGCAAAACTGCAAAAGGTCCCCAAGTGCTGTGCGAACCCTGCGAGGCTCATGCACCCCGAGTGGAGCCGCGGACAGAGGACACGGCACTGACACGTGCTGGTTTTGGCTCCTGTTGCTTTGATTAGTGCTTTGGTCCGTGTTTGTCTGGCAGGCTTCCAGCAAGGGTGCAAGCAAAGGCGAAGGCAAACAAGGCAAAGGCTCCGGCAAGTCCGCGCCTAGAAAGAGATTCTCAATCACCTTGAAAATTGACGTTCCCATGCTTCTGCTGGCAAGGTCTAAGGACAAGGGCAAAAGCAAGGGCAAGGGGCGTGGTCCTCGCGTTTACGGCGAGGCCAGTGATCAGCGCTGCTGCTGCGGTCGGTACCGCTGTCGGGATTTGGAGGACTCTGATGCCGAGTGGAGCGTCGCCTCGTCGCATTCCTCAGAGGAGAAGGACAGCTTATGACAGCTTTACTTTGGACTCTGTAGCTCTAGGCTCTTTGGGCTGTAGCTACGTACTCTACCTCTGCAGAAGGAGAGCCCGGTGAACGAGAGCTCCCCGGTCGTCGTCTCCTCCGAGGATGAGGACCTGCGAAACACGCAGAGCCGTGTCCTTTCCACTGCCACGCTGGGCTGAGGACTCCTGGGCTGCGAAGCCGGCGCACCAGGCAAGGTCACTGGAAGCTAGCGTGTGTCCAGATCTCAGCTCAGCGCGGGCACAGGAGAAAGGCCATGGCAAGGAAGCCAAGGGCAAGGGCAAAGGCAAAGCCAAGGGCAAGGACAAGAAAGGCGGAAAGAAAGGCCCTGTTGTCCTGTGCACACGGCCACGAAGATGTCTGGATGACAGCCGAGAGCGACCGCATCATCATGCAGGATGGATTGTCAAGACAAAGTCCAACGATTCTGACGAGGATGATGAGGAGGCCAAGCATCCAACTAGCGTTCTGAGCATGTCCTGGATTCTGGCACGCTACATCACGGATCAGGAGCATGAGACGCCTGCTGCACATGAGACACCAGCGCCAGCGCTGCCCGAGACGGGCAAGCAACAATTCGTGCGGCCAGCCAGTTTCCTTTGGAACCGCGTTGTGTAGCCGTGCTCCAGTTCAATTCATGCTGTTGACAGGAGAAGAGACAGAGGAACCTCAAGAGTGTCCTTGAGTCCTGGACTTGGCTTCTCAATTCCGTGTCTCGTCTTGGCCTTGCACGACTCTGCATGATGTCAGTGCACGTCACCTCGGGTGTGCAGAGGTCTCGAGCTGCCACGCGAGCAGAGGCTGAGCGACAGAGAAAGATGCTGCGCGAGAAGGCCACAAAAGCTCCTGCCGACCCCACCCAGAATAGTTCATGGACTGCAATCTTGAGTGTTTCATGTTTTGGGGGTTTGGGTTAGAAGTGGGGAGGCTTGCGGCCTCAAGTTTACGAGGATTTGCAGCTTGTACGTACTTTCCCGTGTTTAGAGTTTGTAGGTTCGGTCTTGACTTCTGTAAGCTACACCACAGGCAGCCGGCGCAGAGGTGCAGCCGGTGAAGGCATGGGCTGCTCGCATCAGAAGGTGTGCGTTGGTGAAAAAAGTCCCAGGTGGAGGAAAATTCTCCAACGTCACCGGTGGACACCGAGCAAAAGCAGGAGGACGAGGAGACTTGGGCTAGTGACTAGTGGGGACTGGTGTTGTCGGCGATGCCAAGTGGTTGGTCGGAGATGCTATCGGGCTTAAGCCGACAAGCTGCGGGAGTTGGTGTGCCAGGAGGAGCCGCCTGTCGTCCCACAGTCTAGCATCCTTAGTGAGGAGGCAGGGGGAAGGAGCCTATAGGTCGGAGACTCGAGCACTTCGCCGACCAGGCTATGGGCCGATTGAATCCCGTCGCAGACACGGGCCTTGCTTTGGGCGTTGGCATGGCTGGACGCTGAGCATGCTAGCACCCGGCCTTCCTCCTTTCCTATGACCTTGTGTCTGTATTTTCTCGAGCACATCGCAACCGCAATCTTTCATCTTTACCACTCGGAAGACCTTTTGCCTATGCAGCATCCTACAAGGAACGCAAGCACAAGCCCTGAGGCTGCGGTGCTTCCTAAGGCAGCTTCTAGCGTGTCTTTGTTGGCAAGCCCTGGGAATGCATAACTTAACTTTAAGGAGGTTAGCCCCCCAGAGCCACCAAGAGGGTGTAATGAGAATCAAACATGCGATGCAAACCCAATCTTAAACATTTGTGGGGTCAGGGGTTCAGCTGTCGGGCGGAGTTGCTGTGAAGCTGTTCCGAACCGTCCCGAACCGTTCCGAACCGTTCCGAGCCGTTCCGGATTGAAGCGTTTCGGACCGAACCGGTTCGTTCCCAATCGTTCCGAACGTTTTTGAACAGTTGACTCCGCATCCGCCTGCCTAGTTTCGCTGTCGAAGCAGCATCGAAGAGCGCCCAAAGCAATCCAGACCCTGCCATGATGACAGAAAAGGTATGTTTTTAGCGCTTGCGTTAGCCGCGCTCCGAAATGTGGCTTGCAACGGAAAGTGCGGCAGGCTGAAGCATTTCCAGGGCTTGCCAATGTCTTTGCGTAGCAGGGCCGCCTCCTTTGCTTCGTGTGCCCCTCTTTTGCCGCCCTGCGACGCATAATTATGCTGTCTGTTTGAACATCATCAGGCTAAATTCTGATTTTTCTGTCAGTGTCACCCAAGCAGCTATGAGCGAGGTAAATACCAGTCAAGGAGCGGAGAAACGGATCTGGAAATGTTTGTCACATCCTATAGAACTGGAGGAAGAACTGCGCTTCACCGTGTGACCAATGACCGTAGTTATAAGTCTGCTCTGAAAAGCGCGGAGTGTTGGAATGCTCACGCAAAGCCGAGGTCTGCGTGCAGGGTGAGGAGAAGCAGGCTGCTAGTGTAGTAGACTTCCGACATAGCTCTGCTCGCAGTTGATGTGTCGCTTCGGGTTGGGCCTCGCCTTGCAGGTCGATTCCGACGAGCTCCTGGATTTTGAAACAGCCTCGGGCCCGGTGCAGCTTGCTTCCTTTTTTTTTCACTCGTCTCTGTGACTCAGTCAGCTCAGCACCTTTGTTCAATGCAAGCAGCCCTCTGGCACTGAGAGAGCTTTTGCACTCTCTGTAGACCGAGCACTGCTCAAAGAGATCGTCTTCGCGATATGGATCCTGTGAGAAGTGTCGTAAGGTGAAGAACAAGACCGAAAAGAAGGCCGAGATGCGAGAGCAGCGTCGGGTTCAGGAGGACTGCAGTTGGTGCGAGCTGCTCCAAGGCTTCATCACAAACACTGTGGACAGCTTTTCCTTTTTGCTGTATGCGGCTTCCGTGCAAGGAGCAAGCCACACGAGCTGCTATCCGACGTGAAGCCCAGCGCCAGCGAGACATGCGTGCCAAGGTGCTTGCAGAGTGTCGTCTTTTCCGGTGTGGCGGCATGGGCTCGTGAGACATAGAAGAAACGACATATCCTGGGCAGGAAGCGCAGGAAGCTAAGGCCAGGGCAGGGTTGAGCGGAGTATGGCATGGTCTAGGAAAACAAAGGATGTGCAACTCTGAAGGACGGTGATGTCTGTGTGAAGAGCGATCATGGGCTGTCGTGCAGCCCAGCGAAGGCTAGCCAAATGGCTCAGACAGCGGAAGCTCGACAGGCTGGGGCTTTGGTCGAACCTTTGTAGAGATTCTGAGGATTTCCCTCGAGTACGCATTGCGCATGGTGTTAGGCACCACGCCAGCAGACGATCAAGCTTGCCGATCTCAGGCGATGGGTCGGGATCGGTCTGCTGGCTGGTTGCGACTGACTCTGTCGTCAGCTTTGTTACTGCCATAAGGCGCAATGTGGGCAAGGAGCGGATGGAATCGGAATCGGCCAAGTCCTCGTCATTATTCGATGCCACTTGCAATTGCAGCTCGTGCATGTCGAGAGAAGCGAGCACGAGTCAGACACATCCTGTTTTCGCTGGTTGCCAATGAGTTCACTTTGTGCTGCAGGCAGAAGCTGCCCAAGAAGAGCTGGCGGCTCACGTCGAGGTGCGAGTCGCAGAGCCTCCCTCCAGCTCTCTCATTCCTAGGGCCCGGGGCAGCGCGTTGCGTCGGGTCACGACACGACGTCGAGTCTGGTCCATCGGAGGCTCCACGCCGTCAGGCGATGCTCTCCGACCTGAGGCTGCTTCTGCACGTTTGCATCGGCTTGCACTGCAACCGCTAACAGATTGTAGGGTTAATTTGGAGAGTTTCCGAGTTTGTGTGTGTGTGTGCATTGAGGTACAATGTTCCGGAGGACCAGCCGCTGAATGCAGTGATGCCGGCTCATTGACTCCAGCGTTCTTTGGGGGTCTGACTTTTCGTCGACGCCGTGCAAGTCTCGGTTCCCAACCTCGTTAGGCAGTCATTTGAGCGATGCATGGATCGCAGTCAAGTGGTCAGTCTGGGAGACACGGCTGCAGTTTGTCCAGAGCACACTTTTCACAAGCCTGCCACAGACAGCTCAGTCAATATGTACTTGAGCTTCCGACTAGACCACTCCGCAAACGCCTCCATAGGTGTGTAGTTTTTGACGCGCTAATGGCTTCCCTGTCCTGGGCTTGGAGCGAGGGATCGTGGTATGTTGCGGACTACGCCAAGTCTGCACGATCGAGTTGCAAGGAGTTCCGCTGCAAGCAAAAGATCAACAGTGGAGAGCTTCGGATAGGTCTTGAAGCTCCCGAGAACGACCACCGCGGCAGCCAGCTTGGCTGGTACCATCCGGGCTGCCTCTGGAAGACCTTTAAATACAAATCCAATGCCAATAAGGAGATTACATCAACGGGAGACATCCATGGATTTCAGAAGCTCAAAGCAGACGATCAAGCCAAGATAAAGATGCTGCTGGAAGGGAGGCAATCGGATGAGCCCCCAGTCGGGGCCTTGGCCCCTGCTGCTTCCGCTGCCTTGCGCCGAAAGGTGATTTCGAAAATAGAAGGGAACCAGATGACCCTTACAGGTGCTACCTTCCATTTCAAGGAGGACTTGAAGAAGTTTGGTGCAAAGTTCGATGGTGAGACCAAAGCCTGGGTCATCACGAAACAGGAAAACGATTCTTTCGACGATGTGTTGAAGTTTTTTGCTGGAGACGGCCAAGAGAAAAGTGGCGTAGGGTCCTCCAACAAACGTCAGAGGACTTGACGGATCTCGCGGGGCTTTTCAGGAAGTAGCCGCAAAAGCGGCCATTGCCCATTGATGCCCTGCGACGTGCTCCAAAAAGCTCGCCGAACAAATTTGAAAACTTAGAGGTTCCATCTGAAGATCTTTGCGTCTATGCTGATAACAAAGCTGTTGTTATCGGACTCGAGAATGTTGAGGTAAGATGTGCGCAACATGTCTTCCAACCTTCTGCTCCTCGGCCAGGTGCCTCCGGCGATGCCCCCACCGCGGCAAGAGACGTGGACCACTGGAGAGGCAATTTTCTCACAATCACCCACACTTCTGCAAGGGGAGTCGCACATACCTTATCATTGTACTTCGGGTCTGTAATGTAATGCCAGAGCTTAACAGATCTTATGTATGTGCTTGAGCCCCTAGTCTGCCTCTGCAGTTTGTGGAGGGGACCAAAGATGCATGCTTCAACTGCAGTATTATATGCACTGTCAAGGTCTTGCCGTACCCGACACGCGGACCACCACCCTACCGCCCGCCTGATGTGCGTCGCAATCTCGGAGAAGACAGGAAGACTTCATGAAGTTTTCGCAGGGTAAAGCAGTTTTTAAGTTTGGCTAAGGTGAGCAGGTGCGGAAAATCTTGATGGCTGAGAGGAGAGCCTTCAGCGCAGGCGAGGCCAACAGAAACCCTTTGGTGACGGCCCCGCCGATGCCAACGTCCCATGTAGCGCCCGTTCCTCCACCCGCCCCCATGCCGCGGGCCCCCTCGGCCCCCTCGGTCCCTCCGGCGCGACGAGGCGTGGAAGGCCGGCTGAGCATCTGTGAGCATCTGTGAGCATCTCTTTCGGCTTCTCAGCGAAGTGTGCGGACTCTACAGGCAAGGGAGCTGGCAAGCTATTTGGAGATGCCGACGGCCTGTATGCCACGCTTGAGGTCTTCGTCAGGTGAAGCCTTCATGCTCTGTGTGCAAGGGCTCCGGTTGTTCTGATTGTCGGCCCAAGCAACCCAAACTCCGATCAAGCCGAATGACGGCAGCAATATGTCAGAAGCCTAACCGCATCCATGTGCTGCAATCACAGCTTCTTCATGTCAGCTTTTCACGGATGAATCCTGTCCTGCGCCTCCTACACAGGCAGGGTGAGACGGTGAGAGGTGTTGCTGCCATGGCACAAGTTCTGATTCGCTGCATGCGAGGCCTGCTGGAGGGCCTTTCGGTGCCATGCGCGGCCAACCTCCCTGGGGCTGGGATCGCAGCGTTGGAGGCCGCTTGCTTGGGTTTGGGTATGCAGTGCGTTCCTCCATCTGTGAGCCAGGTCAGTGGGGCTATGCGCCGATGCAGGTCATGCAAGAGACCCCGGCGGGGTCCTCTGGCTGGAATTCGTTTGCGCCCTGCGTGCCCGGGCGTGCAGAAAGAAAGGAAAGCATTGGCTGGGTTCGCTCGTTTCCACGCATTCGAGATGCCACGAGGCTCCCGCCATGTGGGGAGTTCCTGAGGCTCCGGCGATGTGGCACACGCTGCTTTACCCAAAATGCTTTTGGACAGCGGCTTAGGGCGGTGCGATCTATCCCGGACCAAGGAATGACCAGCAGGGCTTGCATCTGCAAGCAATGCATCCTTATCCCCAAGGCCAGGATGCGGCGGCCGTCATGTGCGACTCGATTCATTGACTTCCTTGAGGCGGAAGCCCTGAGAGATATGGTGAGACGGCGGCGTGTCTGATTCCACGCCTGACCCGCGAGGTGGAGTTCTCATGACCATCCATTGCAACTGTAAGACTGTAAGATTCAGTAGACTCATCAACCGCTACTAGCATCAGGTGGTGGTAGACATGCCAATGCCGAGGGAGGCCTATGGGCTTGCCTCGTGTGGGTCTTGTTTGGATGCGTTCGGCGGTTGAACCTGCAATTACAGCCACTAGGCGCGTGCCGTTGTCCAACGACTCTGGCAGACGCGTTGAAGGTTCTATCTTCGGGTTCGGGTGTACTGATGCAAGTGTCTCGTGATGCATTGTGCATGGAATGAGTGGTGTCTATCTTCGGCGTTCACGTATTCTGCGATGCGGTTCTGTTGGCGTTCCTTCTGTTGACCCAAGTGCGGCTGCTGCAGGAGATTCCCGGACAGCACTCGGAGTGGCAAACGGCAGGCCGTGGCTGTGGCACTTGAGGGCCCTGCGGCCCAGCCCAAATTCGGCTCTCGGTTCGGCTGATTGGCAGGGACGGCAGCGTTGCTTTCGCGGCCTTTACCTGTACATGCAGTCGGCAGAGACGTCAGGGCCTGAGTGAGTGGGACTCCACACGCGCAAAGCCACCTGTTTTGTATCAAAGACCGACCATCATGAAATGGTCAGGGCCCAGCAGGTGGCAAAGGTGGGCCACAAAGATGCATTTGGTGAGGTTGTTGCGCCTGTGAGTGACAAACACTTAACTTAAATTGGCAGAGAACGGATATTCTTGGGATAACCAAGTCTGGACTCAGGTTGTCCCGACGCCCATCGGCAGAAAGGCCCAAGGACGAGCAGGCGTATGTATTGCTCATTCCTGGTTGGGTATAGCCGTGCTTGAACTCGGCACGGCGTCGTGATCGCGCCGTGGAAACATAAGGCTGGAATGGGGGCCAGCTCGCTGCCACGCCAGCAGGTGCGATGTCTTTTGGATTGCCTACGCGCTCCTGCAAGTCTTGCTTGTCAGGCCTTCCATCGCAAAATGCACATCGCTGAGAGCTATTGATGATGTAATTGCATGTGGAGCAGATGTATGTGTGCCTTGCGACTGCCTGCCTGTCTGCCAATGTCTCTGTCCATATTTTGTTGTCACTCACTCACTCTCTCTCTCTCTCTCTCTCTCTCTTTCCCTCCAAGCACCACGGCTCAGACCGGCTCTACTAGCAGAGCTTGTACATACGCCGGGGCCCACATGCCATGGAGTCATCCGCGCATGCTGACAGTGATGCAACTGGCTATGAGCTGCATGCTGAGTCCGCTGCTCCTTCCACCTCTGCAGATAAGCTGTGCAAGGGTTTTGGATATACCAACGAGCACAACAAGATTAGCAGAGATTGGCTGCCACTGGAGGTCCTTCAAGAAAACGGCCCCTCTCGGGCGGCCGGAGCAGTGGAATCTACACGGGAAGGCGAGCATCGGCAAGACATGGACTGCACTGCCGACACGCCAGCAGAGCAGCACATGCTTTCCCGTCTGGGTCCGAAGAGAAGACCACGGAGACGCTCTGTCCACCCCCGCAGGTATGATCAGCTGGTGGCACTGGCCGAGCAAACTGCACAGAGACGGCATGATGCTCTCTACGGCCCCTCCTCGGGTGCTGGCACCGATAGTGCCCATGACTCGCACCGTGATGCCTTATGTGCACAGCAGACTCGAGAAGTTGACCCCACACTGGATTTACATGCCATGGATTCGGCCGCAGATGGTAGTCTACGGCCCCGGCACAGGGAGCTGGCGTCGCCTACTCAAGCCGAACACAGGTTGCGGGCGCGCAGCCCGCCAGAGCCTTTGCGATGCCGTAAACCCACGGCTCCCTTGGAGGAAGCCGGTCCGAGCCGAGCCCGGTCCCAAGTCCGGGCCTCGCCTTTATGTTCACTCCTCACAAATCCCCCAACAGGCGAGGGGTGTGAGGGTTGCCG
>CAJNDV010022201.1:32852-63313 GCA_905221635.1 Symbiodinium sp. CCMP2456
ATCACGCTTCCGCTCCTCTTCATTGTATTAATTCAATAGAACAAAAGGAACAAGCGGAACAAAGTCAGAAAGAGGGTCCGTGGTTAGGCCAAATTATACTCTAGGAAATCCCATGAAATATTGAAGATGTAACTAAGTTCTAGGTCATTAGGATAGATTTATACCCTAGTTCCTGACCTGCGATCTAATGGTTCAAGAATTCCAGGATTTATAGTGCAAAAGACCCAGATTAAACATCTCATTAGTTGAATCTGGTTCTTTCGGCGCTCTCTTCATTCGCTTCCTTGTCACACAGCCTTCATCCTATCCTCGCCCTTCAGATTCCTTCACCAGTGTATCTTTAAAGGTAAGGTAATACGCTTCATTTCCAAGTCTATGAATCATCNNATCAACTGTGGTGTCTCTTCCAAGATAGGCGAATTTCCTAATGGCTTGGTGAATGTGCGAAACAACTAAAAGTAAAAAGACAATTGTGCGCGTGATTTTTGTATTTATCTTTTCGCACGTCCCCCAAAAGCCCCAAACAAAAGAGAAATGCAAAGAATGAACACGCATTCCGCTCACTCTGTTCTCTTCATTTGTTTCACTTCTTTTCGTTTGTCTTTGTTTAGTTTGGTGCTTTTGGCATAGGGAAACAAGCCATGAGGAAACACCCAGAGAACAAAGAACTCATTTAATAAGAGAAACACGCGCTCTCTCTTTTTCTTCGTTCACTTGTTGTCTCTCTTTTTTGTCTTAGACCTTGTTGTCTCTCTTTATTAAATTAGACCTTTGTGAACGTCCCACAGTGGTTTCAGCTATGGCATTCGTGGTTTGCGAGCGGATATGGCCTTCCGACACGGCTGGATATTGGAGACATGGTAGGGATGTGCAGCATCTGGTAGCCACCGCAGGGCCCAGCTTGCGAGTTATCAAAGTTGTAAGTCCAATCAGCAGGTTTCCGCATGCACAGGCCGTTCTTGAGTCTAACCCGCAAGCCCAGACAACCTGCATGTGGACTCCATCACGGCAGCTCCGCTGCCAAAGCAGCCCGAGCAGCTTGATACCCAAAACTCACTCCTCGCAAGGAGCACCTGGCCCAATCGTACGATGCTCCCTGTAGTTGAGGACCCTTCGCACGGCCGCAACACTTGCTGACCTCGTCTCAAATCTGTGTTCTCTCCACTGCTATTCGTCTGCTTATTTCCCAGGCAGGGGTATCTCCACTACGTCCGCACGGACAACCTTTGAGCAGTGTGGGGCTGTGACAGAAGCCAAGGTATGCACATCAACCAAGCCGTGCAACTGTGGCTCGGCACCAGATATTGCATCGTCGAAGCAACGATCAGTCCTTGATTAGCTCCGTGAGGTACGACTTCGAGACTGATCCGGAAGAGACCCTCTGCCGCTAAAAGAGATGCTGCAGTCATGATAAGCTTCTAGGAATCCGAGCACTTCCGATTTCCAGCCGAAAGTTAGACTGCTACTCGGATCAGGCAGTCTTGCGACTCAGGACTTTAATGTTCGCCCTGGACGAGGTGCTCTCCGGTCAAACCGACCTCAAGCCGCCCACGGTGCAGAGCATCAGGCCGTTGCAATTGCCCTCGCTAGTTCTTTTTCATTTTAAAGCTCAGGGTTGGTGGGGTTCCAATGCGCAGGCTTATCAAGATCGATGTTGAGGGCATGGAAACGAACGTGGTGCTTGGCGCTATGAATGCCATCTATCAGCCCCTCCACATTCAACATGCTTGAACATGCTGCACTGTCAAGCCGGATGAAAGATGTGGTATATGTGGTGAGGTTCAAGCCCATCATCTGGAGCGAGAACGATGACTATTTTGACAGGCTTCGTATCTTGCGCTTTCTGCCACAGCCAGAGTCGCCGTTCTTCCAGGAGTGATACGAAATTCCTGGCCATCATGGAGCAGTTGGAATACCAATGTGCAAAGGCGCCTGGACCTCCAGTTACGCCAGTTCCAGTTCAGGGCAACATGAACGTGTGACTCGTGCCAGGTGGAGACAGCTCCGAAAGATCTTATGTGCACGGACAAGTATGGACGTGGTCACCAGTTTCAGTGATGCTCGCGCACCTCTTGTTGCGTCATGGATACTGACTCCGGCAATCGCTCTGCGTTGGTGCCAGCAGCAAGAGACTGCCCTTGGTCGCCACAGCGCGGAAAACAAAGCGAGCTGCACACGCGAGCTGCTGCGCACGAGCGCTTGTGGGGGGAATCCGCACGCTGCCTGCAGTGAGCGGCTTCCGGAGTCCGCACGCTGGTCCGTGTCCTACGTGGAGGCCTCGAAGCCGGCGCCTCGGATCCTCGGGGCGAGGGCCGGAGCCGGGATTCCGAAGTTCTCGGCCGAGGGCGCAGGTGAGGCGGCGGCAAGAGGAGGAGAAGACCGCGAGGCGCGCCTTTCTGACACTTTCTGCAAAGATGTCTAGCATCTTATTGCCCTCAGAGCCTTCTGGCCAGTCGGTAGAGAGCGATAGAGCCTGCCGTGTTCTTGATCAGTTCGCGCGACGAAGCCTCACTGACCCACGGCCCACAAGGTGGAATGCTGGGAATCATGACAGCACTGAGTTCTTCAGGCTGACCCGCAGAGTTCCGATGTTCTGGAAAATTTGCATCAGAGCCACAGCCCTGTTGCCGCCAGGAAGATGGGACAGACGATGGCGGACACCGAGAGGTTCAAGGCGACCTGTGCCGCCCTCGTCCCGTTTGTGCGAACTGGTGGAGGAAGCATCTTTGCAGTTCACCGGTACTTGCCAAGACCCCGCTGTCCCATCAGCAGCACGTCTTTACATCGCCACCTGCATCTTCCTCCCCCTCGTCGTCAATGTCCACCCCACCACCACCACCGCCACCACCACCACCACCACCACCACCACCACCACCACCACCACAATCATCACCACCAGCACCTGCATCTTCCTTTCAGGGCTTCGGGACCGGATGCAGAGGCTTCGTTGTTCCGAGGTCGCAGCGCCACCATGGCCTCCCCATCGAGACAAAATGAGGAAAAGGTGAGCCTGGAGTTCGCGGGCAGGCCGGAATGCTCCCAGAAGATGCAGATCCTCGTTCAAAAAGATGCTTGTACTGAACATGGCGCAGTATCCCGGCAGCCATGAACAGCTTGATTGCATTCCGCAGCCATCTAGTCGATCTAGTCCCACAGCCCCAGGGAGGAGGAGAGCTCACAGGACCCATCATGGCATGGGCGAAGGATTCCGACTCGAGTAGTGACGAGGGTGGTGTGGCAAGTACGCTGAAAACCACGGCCAGAACTTGTTGTTTCTGGTTGAAGCTGTTTCCACCGGTGAAGTGGATGCTCAACTTCTTCAAATGGCTTTTCCTTTCTCGCCAGGAATATGCTGTGCTCAAGAAGGCCAAAGAGCTCTTCAAGACTGTGAATGTTGACAGTGGTTGTTGCACTGACTGTCCGTACAAGCAGTTGTCCAAGATGGAGAGAATGTACCTGCACCGCATCTTGAAGGACACGTCTCGTTGGGGGAGCGAGAGAAAGTTTATCCAGACCTTCCAGTCCCAGGTGATTGCCATGCAGAAGGAGGACAGCGACGCAGGAGAAGCCATCACTGAAGGGGAGTTCTGCAACGCTGTGTTGTATGCCGTGCAAGAGTACATGGAGAAGATCGTCAACAAGATGAACTCAGAGATCAAAAAGGAATACAAGAAAGACGAGAAGCTGGCGGAGGCTCCATGATCAGAGAGAGGCCATGAGCCGGGGGCCAGGGACCGGAGATGCAAAACTGCAGAGAAGTCCGGGTGAAGCCTTGCATGTCTGAATAGCACAGACGGGAGTCCTGAAGGGAGTTCCAATGATGCATCATCATCACGGTGACAAGGCTGGGCCAATGCTGCCAGTGGCCACTCACCGACAGTTTCAGCCACTATCCATGAGCCGCGAATTGCTGCAGCTTCGACATTGAGCCTTAAAAAGCTGCTGTCGCAAGCGATCGGTACAACACCTTCCATCACTGACCATCTTTCTGGCGAGGTATATCGACATCGCGAAGGCTGGAATAAATTGCAATGCAAAATTATGCGCACATGCTTGACCGCAGGCCCTCGCCGACTTTAGCAATACCTGCATCAGTGACGACACGGAAAGAGGGTTCAAGACCATCAATGCAGACGGCAGGGGCACTCAGTCACGGCCGTGTGTGCGTGTCTTTCGTCTCTCATAATGTGTAGGTACGAAGACAGTCTGAGGCGAGCGACGTAAGGGGTTTGCCTTACCCGTTCAGTTTGGCGGAAGAGGGAGAGCAGGCGAACAGTCGGAGGCTTTTCCATGACGTTTCATGTTTTTTGGTATTTTCGTGGGGCCGGTGAGGACGAATTCAAGGACCAACAGAAGAACCACCCAACCAAAACCCCATGTTCATTCTGCGATTCTTCTCTGGCAACCGCCTTGCGAAAACTACTTCTCAAGGCGGATGTTCTTGGGGGTTCAGTCTGCCTCTCTCGGTGAGCGAATCTTTCTCCTCTGTGGCCAGGCACAGTGGATGCGCCTGCAGGACTGATGCACCTGAAGGCCTGAGCAGAAAGCGTGGTTGTCGAGCTGGAACGCGATTCTGGTGCATTGCGACCGTTGTGACAGTGCATCAGGATCCCGTGGCGCAAGAGCAGCGGCGCCAAGCCGAGACGGTCTGTCCCGAGCATGCAAGCTTCTTCTGTGGCGTGCAATCCCCGATACGGGCACTGCGGTTCAAACACTCGAGAGTCAAGCACCCCGCGGATTCAAGCGCTCGGTGTGTTAGGGTAGCTTAGGGTCAAGATTGAATGTCGGAGTGTGGGTTTGGGGAGTGCCGATTGTTTATGTTCTGATTTGGATGGATTCGGGTCGTGGTTGATGCATGAGGCCCAAGTCTACTACGATGTTGCTACTCAGTTGAAGGGGTTTGCGCAGCCTCAGGCTGCTGTGTCGTTTTGGGTCTATGGGGATTTCCGTCCAAACCACTCCAAGACCTGCTGTAAGCAGATGTGTGCGAATAGTCCGTGCCCCAAAACCGTGCGAGCGCGACTATCCGCACGAAGCATCTGTGCGCCGTGCACGAATCCGGCGACAGAGCAAAAGTCCCGGGAGTGCAAATCCCCAGTGCGCGACTTTTTTTTCCAGTGGCGAATCCGGTCTTTCCAGTGCACAAAGGGTTATCCAGCCCAGCTTTGCAACAGTCCTTGCTGTGCTCCAGGAGGCGGCCACGAAGGTTCAAGCCCTGGAGAGAGGTCGCAAGGCACGAAAGCAGGCAGCTTTGGGCACAGGGCATAGACAAAGATGGGCAGCTTCTCTGATTCTCTAAGACACGGCGAGGACTGGAATGCAGGATCGAGCATACGAGTGCACGCCGATCTGTTGCTGCATGCAGAGTGGTGAAAGGCCAAAGAGGTGCGAGAGACAGTCGAGGAGGTGCGGCTGGTATGGCGGTTTTGTAGAAAAATTAACACATGCAGCTCACTGCGTTTTCGTAGCCACCTTCTGGAGCGTCCTGTTCAGAGGAACCGAGTGAAGAGAGCGCGCCTGCGCCTGGCTCCTCATCATCTCTTCCGAACGAGGTCCAGTTGATCTGAGACATGCCCATATCAATGTGTGTACTTGGTGTTCACGACATTGATTTTCTCCTGGCAGGGCTCGCAAGAGGTTGAGCCGCCTCCTGCGCCTCCTCCGCCTCCGCCTGCAGCCGAGGCAGCTTCACACGGTCCGCGCCCTTTTGTTTGTCTTTCCGCTTCCGCTCGGAGGAAGAGGAGAGGAGATCTGCATCGGATAACGAGAACGATGACGCCTTCGGAGAGATTGAGGTGCGATGGCCTTCTTGCCATTGCTTTAAGAGAAAGTCGGTGTTCGACAGGAGGAATTCTCTCCGAAGACCGACATCGTGGGCCCTATCATCAGCATAGTTGGTGCCCCCCCCGCCACAAACACCAGCGCTCCGATGCCTGGCCTCATTAGAGTCGTAGTCTTGAGGGACTGTAGTCTGGAATGTCATCTTCAGATGCCTCGGTCCAGCCGCAAGCTTGCGAGAGCGCGGCATCTGGATCTAGCATCCCGCACTGGGGTCGAGGGCTGTGCCGCTGCAGGAACTCGCGGAAGAACTCCAGACGTTCCTCCGAGGCCATCATTGAAAGTGTTCTGAAGCTGCCCAGCTTCGTGCAGAGCTTCGCTTCCTGCGAGGCGAGCGACAGCGGTGGGGAGTCCGATGCATCCGAGCATCCGGACGACGAGTGCGCCCCTTCCGCCCCGCTATTCCTAGATGTTGATGCCAATCTCGGACCTCCAAGATGTGAGCCATGTGTCACTACTACGAGATGATCCCAGCGACAGTCTTGCAGGGACTGTGCTGCCATTTTGCCTCCACAGCTTTCACAAGTGCAGGAACTTGCAAGCAATGCCTAGTCGGACAACATTCATGCCGAGGGCAGACGCAGACTTGCAAGAACCGTACTGACCCCTTCTCCAACGGTTGTTAAGTGTACATTTCTCAACCTGGCAGGGTGTAGACAGTTGTTTTGCTCCATGGCGACAGTCGCCGTTCTCTTGGAGAACTCTTCACATGCTCGTTTCTGATTGCCTCACATCTGAGGCCAAAGATCAGACACTGGAGCTCGGTGCTTACTTCATGAGCGTCTTGGCGAGCAGTTTCGTTCGAGATCGACTCAGGAGGCTTCTCTCCATCTCCCGCTCGTCGTCCAATGAGCAGGCGGAGGTCATGGGCACCCTGCTGGAGACGGTGTGGTGGGTACCGGCCTTATCTTCCGTGCAGGCTGGAGATCCCAAGCCTCAAGACCTCCAGCACGCTCTGAGCAAGCAAGAAAGGAGCAAAGGACATTAGACTCATTAGACGCATGGTGGTGCAAGTCGTCGTTGTCCGGTGAGCTAGTGCTGCACTTCGAGCCCTCAGCCACAACCAGCTTCTGGCAACTTCTGATCAGATAACTCCGGACAAGCTCAAGTTTGGTGCCATGCTGAGGTCCGCCCACATTTACTTACACAAATAACAATAGAGGCCTAAGCTTGGAAGATTTCGCTGCAGTAGAGAGGAAGGATGGTTGCAGAACAGACACAATCTACGTAGCAAGGCCACAGACTGTCTGCTGCACCCGGCAACGTGGAAAACCTGCAGAAACCATGGAGAGCGAAGGGCAAGCACTTTCAAGAGTGGTTTGCAGCTTCGAGGTCAAAGTGGAGTTTGAAATGCAGGCTCAACGCCTAAGCCAGATGGAGGAGCGATTCTTGCTGATGTTATCCACTCACGGTTGGACTGTCTCGTCCACAGTCGGAGAACAGCAGGAACAAGCCTTGCCAACGCATGGTCTTGTGCCTGTTAAAACAAAATTGCATGCAGCAACTACGACGTGCGAGATGCAGAGTTGAGTCAGTTGCAGGAGACCTTGGAGAGACAGGCCACCGGCAAAGCGTAGGACGATGATACTCTTCGTTCCCTCCGACATTCGCGCACACACACACACGGTTGCCGAGACATTCTGCAACGACGATATATTTAGTGATCAACAGAGTTAGTCAGAACGTGTAGTAAGGCACTTTGCGGAACACCATCACATCACATGACCAAGTCAGGTAGGTGCGACTGGCCGTGCGCAGGGTGAGTTGACGACGCTGCTTGCAAGACTGTGGGCCGAGTTGCGCTTTCTCCAACTGAGAACGCAGGCTGCCCGCATCGCCACCCTGGAAGCACGGGAGCCCTTGGCGGTCCCGGCCTCGAAGTGGTTGGTGCATGGTCATTCTCGGTGTCAGTCGCGTGGCAGGCGTCCCCCAAGAAGCCTTCTCCCGTGGCCGTGACGTCCTCAAGCAAGGCCTGGCAATGCCTAACCATGCCTGGCCGCATGACCGCAACACACAGCAGAGTCGCTTCCGTGTCAACAACGCGGAGGCAGTCGATCTCCTCGGCCTCGACCCCTTCGAGCGTGCAAGCGAGCCGCAAGCCACTGCTCGCAAGGACCTCCTGTCAGTCATGTGTTCATAGTTGTGGTACAGTGGTATGGGTGCGATATCCCTTGAGGACTGGGCCGATGTCGAGGATGACGATGACGACGAGGAAAGTTGACTTGCGGCAAAGTCTTAAGCTTTTCTGGCCGTAGGGGGTTCTGTCAGCTTCCAGGCTTACATGCCCGCCGAGAAGGCCTGCCGCAGTGAGTCTGAGTGGAGGGAAGTGGAGCCGCAAAGGTTGTGGAAGGCCCGCTGGATGGGTCAAGGCCCTTGTTCACTGGCCTGGGCCTGGGCTTTGCCGGTTTGCAGCCCAAAAGCTGATGAGGCAAGAGGACCCCTGGCTCGAGGCAGCAGCAATGGCAAAGTTGGATCCTCAGCACCTGGCAGGGGTGCAGGGTCCGGTCCCAAAGTTCTTCAAGCCTCAGGCGTGGCACGAGCTTTTTGGATGCTTGGACCTCAGATTGCGTTGGAGTAGCTCCTTGGAGCGTGATGCTGTTTCGACCGCACCCTGAGAAGCCCGCAGCTGCGGCGCCTGCAGCACCACGGGTCGTTGCCGCCAAGAAGGTTTCTTCGGCGTGCAGTGTGCTCTGATGTGCAGTGAAGTCGCGGCTTCGAGAGCGTTCGGCAGGCAGCGGCACCCCAACCCCAGCCGTCACAGCCGTCCTGCCCTGATTGCCGGCTGTTAGAGCATCTAATCCAATGGCCCAAGTTCGCGAGGGCCCCGAGACCCGGCTTGCAGCCGGAACCTCAGAGCTGAAGGCTGGTTTTTTTTTGACCCGTTCACCTCCGGCCCGGCCCGTCAGGTGTTCAGACTCCTCGGTTGCCTCGGTTGCCCCTGCGCCGGGGTCCCATGGCTCAGAGCAGAGTCTAAGCTTGTCCAAACCTTGCCAACGAGGCCGGCATCCAGGTCCGGCACTTGTGACATCAGCGAAGCGAGTCGTAAACTAGGCTTCAGTAGTGGCTTCAGTCTTGCGGCTTTTCGGCTGTTTTGCTGCCCAAGCTCTGTGTAGGAGTGGTGATCCGTGAATCGCGGCCTTCGCACTGAGGCCCAAAGCTCGCTCCAAACCGGAGGTCAGCGAAGAGCTCATGGCCAAGCTCATGCAGGCCTGGCGAGCCGATGCGGCGAGCCGCATCGAGCCGCAGAGCTCTACAGAGTCCAGGAATCTGTTCTGACAGGCCGTCCACTCGAAAAAATTGATGGAGCCTGTCGAAGGCTACCGGCCAAGCTGCTTCGGAAGACCCGTTGCATCTCCTGGAAATGCGTTTCTGTCAGGTCTGCCCCAGCCTAGCAACGGTGCGACCAACGGAAATTCTCCACCCGTGACTCCCGTGCCCAAGAAGGCGCCGTCGGGATTTTGCATGGTTGAGAGACATCGGAGAGTCTTGCGGTGCGCAAGATGGCTCTCATTTGCCAGGCTCCACCTGCGGCCCTCCAGGCTGCAAGCAAGGCCTCTTTCCGAGAGTCTTCCAAGAGCCGTGCTTGAACACCACTCGGAGGTCGTGCCGGCAACGAAGTCGCTGCCAGCTGCGAAGCAATCTTGGCATGATTTGATGCTCAAAGATGTGCAGAGCGTCCTGCATCAACCTTATCCAGGAACCCCTGAGGGACAGAGAGAGAGAGAGAGAGAGCACCTCAGAAGCCAAGTGCCAGGCCAAAACCGAAGGCCACATCTGCCGTGGGACATGGGGACAGCGATGGGATTTCAACCTGTCTTGCGGAGCGCTGCCAGGGGGCACCCCCCATTCTGAGAGAGAAGCTCCTCGAGCAGAACGCAAGCTGAGTGGCGCGGAGTTGCAGGAGTCATTGTAATCGAGGTTCATGCTTCGCAGCGCCACCATTATAATGCTTCTCGAATGTAGACATGATTTCGCCGACTGCCTGTGTGGCATGGCGGAGTACGGATAAATATCTTGCACTTGTGTTCCTCGCCTGTCTGTGTGTGCGAGAGCCCGAATCTCGCCGTGGTTCTTGATCGGCCGTACGGGCCATATACTCACAGAAGCTAACTGAGCTTCGGCTTATAATTGTGCTTGCCAGCACTTGCTGCGGAGGCATGCCGTTTGGTGAAGTAGGCTTGCACAGTTGAGAGTTTCAGGATAGCTTTTTCTCGTGGTGCGACCACTGCGTTTTGGCTGCGCTCCAAACACTGCCCGATTGGATCGGCGCTAACAGCGATCTGACCAATTTGTCGCAAGTTTCGCATCTTCGCAGGTGGCCGCCGAAACCTCCCATTGTACGTTTCCGGGCGCAGTGCGAGCACGGGCCTTGGAGCTCCGAAAGTCTCCAGCCGTCCTCTCCTCTCCGCCTTGGGCAGGTTCTCCGCTCAGTTCAAGGCGGCCTTGCTTCAGCTTTGACGATGATTTGGACATGTTTGGATCTCCCCGCGCCAGCCTGCGGAAGTGAAAGAAGAGCGGCGCCGCTCCATCCAGCAGGCATGCGCCGGATCTATCTTGCACCCAGCCCCAAGTCGTTTTCTTATGCTAGCAACTGGACTTTAACTGGAAGGCTCAGGAAAGGAAGCAGATCAAAATGGATGCCAAGGAGGTCATCCAGGCCAGGCCTGAGGACCCACCTTTGCGTAGCTCGAGCACCGCCTCGAGCATCCCCCCTTCGGCAGGACATGACGCTGACCTGGATTAACATGTATTTCAAGCTTGATGTCGTGACCCCACGCGACCTTACAGCAAGGATCTCAGAGATGTGTTCGGAATGGAGACGCGCCAGACTCCACGCCAAAGAATTGAAGACAACACTGACAGCACTTCACTTCTGTGCATGCAGAAGCCTTGAAGGCGGGCTTTTCTATCATCATTCTGACTATGATGGATGTCATCTATCCAAAGAAAGTCCGATGGCATCAGGCGGGTGTCACAAGCGGGAACGGCGGAACCTTGCTCTGTTTCGTATCTCTGCTGGGAGGTGGACTGGAACGTGGCGTACATGCGGGCGGGGCATCCTGAAGAGTTGGGCCAAGCACCGTGTGAAGTTAGACCTCCCTGGTCGCTGAGGCTCTGGCACATAATCACAGGGTGCTGGAGAAGCACTGGAACGAGGTTCGCACTGCGACAAAGCAAGAGTGCATCTTTGAGTGTTTTGCGACGCGTGCTTTCACGCACCATCACGTATGGTCTTTTCCAGACTGACTGTTCCGGAGGTCAACATGGACAAGGTCAAGGAGCTGCTTGAAGTTGTCCGATGCTCTGTTGTTCGGAGTCCCTTATGTGCTGTTTGTCAGGATCTTCGACGAGATCGCATTGGCATGTCCATCGAGAACACCTTAGACGCCTCTATAGAGGATGCCCGAGCTGGCTGGATTGAGAAGGGAAGACCTGACCGCATCAAAGCATGGATTCAAGAGCGTTTCACTCATGCGCTTGCCAGAAGCTGCACTTCCTGAAGCAAGTGAAGCGCTGGTTCGATTGCCGGCATACGCCTCAGATTTCACCGCATGCCTCTCTGTTGCATTATTGACTTGTTGAAGCATTGTACTGTGCGCTAGGGTCCAGCACTCTGCCGCCTACGACCCTATCAAGCGGCGCACGGAGGTGGAGAAACAGCCGAAGCCTCGTGTTCACCGCTGCTACAAAATCCTTGCGCTCTTCGGGCCTGCCAAGGATCCGACTCACGGGCCGCTTGATGAAGTTCCCTACATGGATGCAGTACGACAAGGAGGCGCACAAGTACATGACCTGTGGCAAGCTGGACAGCTGACTATGAGATCGGTCTTGAGGAAGTCCAAGCCAGCCGTGCGACCAAGCCTGACAAGAACAAGCGAAGGCCCCGACACTCAGATTGGAGACAGGCACTGCAAATCTCGCGGCTTCATCTCCCAACTTTTGAGTCAGACTGCTGGCTGCGCCAGTTGCACGAACGGCCAGGTCGGAACAGACAGAGCCAACGACTGAGTACGAGAAGATGCCAGAGCTCCAGCCTCAGAGTGCTAGCGCCGTCAAAGAGCACTCGTGTCAGTTCCGCTCTTGCCGGGAAACTGATCAGGTTCAAGCGCCTTCTGTGGTTCTTGGGATCCGAGCATCAGACAATGTGCCTTCGCCGCAGCACGGATTAAGAAAGACAGCATCGGACACGCCCGATTCAAAGGATTTTTCGATAGTGATTGCACCAGCGTGCTGAGGTGAGATTGGCCTGCTCCGGCGAGGAAGTCGAAGCATTTTCCGTTTCACACTCTTCTCGCTCTCGCTCTCTGCTCCGGCGGACCGGCCTTCGGTGAAGAGCGCCGAAGGCACTGCGGAAGTGAGATGGAGAAAAGGCAGAGAACCGGGAGAGTCGGAGAGCGAACCAGAGGCTAGAATTTCGAGAGGATTCGCTTCGGGGCTTGGGTATGTTGCTGACGTATCGCGCTTCTGTTGCCGTAGGCTGCCCTAGGCACGAGGTGGGAGCTTGACCGTCGCTGCCCTGGCGGCTGCAGCAGGGGTTGCACCTGCGACGCCCAATCTTCCAAATTCCAACGACGGAGAGAGGCCTAACATCGTCTGTCTGATCTTTGAGCTTCCGCGACGCCTGCAGCAGCATCAACTGCAGCATTTCTGCGGACCCAACTGCAGCATGTGGCGGCAATCTACGTCGTGTTGCTCGCATCTGAAGTGTCCCGGCAAGGCATGTTTCTGGATTCGCGGCGAATTGCGATTCACCCGGACGAGGAAGCGAAAAGCAGCAGCTCTCGAGCGACCTGACCACTTTTTAGCATTTCCTTCGAGGAGAAAGATGCAGAGGGTCTGCTTGCCTCGCCAGAGCAGTGCTCTGCAGATACCATTTTGTCCAGAAAGGCCCGGCCTTGCTACACAGTACAGTAGCTAGGTTTCAGACGACAAAGAGCTGGCATTCCTCTGGTGTTTTTGTTGAGGTGGAGGCCTGCTGGACACGAAGGCCTGCAGTAATCGCCGCCAGCTTAGAATCCTGTGCTGGGGGCTTCCTGCTACACGCACCGATGGCCCAGGCATCCTTTCTTCTGAGTACCCGGGCTGAGACTAGAGTCTAGCTTAGAAAAGGAAGGTTGACCAATGCAGCGAGAGGCTTGGACCCTGAGGTGTTGGAGTCTTGACTGGCGTCGGCGTTGGGTTCCATTTGCGAGGGCAGCATGGCAACCTTCGACAGCCTGCTTACGCAAGCTGGCAGCAAGGAGGCGATGCCTCCCCGCTCCTCTCCCTCCGTATCCCTCCGTTCTGAGGCGAGCCTCTACAAGTTTGGCCAAGCAGCCGACCTAGCCCACTACGAAAAGGCGATCGAAGGCGTCTGCTCAAAGAGTGCCCAGCATGACCATAATCAGGCGGGGCTGTGCTTCCATTTCACGGAGGAAAGATCTGCACGCATGTTCCAGACTCTGTTTCTTCCGGTTTCTGTTGTCTTGTCATTAGGCGGTGCCCATCACGAAACCGATGGTTTTTCCGCGTGCAAACCTCTGCACAAGCACCTCCGGCTGAAATCTCGGTTTTCAGCAACGGGGCAAAAGCTTACCATAGCTAAAGCCAGTCCAGGTGTCAGGCGAAAATTTAGCAGAGCATATGAGGGGACCAGAGTCTCTAGCCACGTGACATGCCATGCTCCAAGGTCCGGGACAGAGGCCCTGAGAGCCCCTAAAGCGAATTAAAAGTAGTGCACCGCTGCACCGTGTAGGAGAAGCGCTGCTCTTGCAATGCTTCTGGTCGAGGGACCTCTGGACCTGTGAGAATTCTCGCGCATGCATCCTGGAATCCTCGTTCCTTCTCTGTGTCGCTCAGGTAAGTTGTTGTCCGCTGACTTTCCCTGTGGCTTCACCAGAAATTGGTCGTGCCCGTCCTTCCCGCATGCTGTGAAGGCCAGCAGCCAGCAATGACTCTCGCCAGCTGTTGGGAGACTCTGCAATCTTGAAGGCCAATGCAAGCGGCGTTGCAGCAAACGATGGTTCTCTTGGTTACTACTGTTGCTGTGAGATCGAGCGACTCAGGACGGGGCTCCGGATTGCAACACAACTTTATAGATCATGGGAGCTGCTTGCTAAATCCGCCAGGTCTGTGACCTGGTCAAGACATCCCTTCGAGGATGATGCAGACTCGATGCCCGAGCCGCAGAAAGTGCGGATAAAGGCTGGGAGGGCTGGGAGGGCCACGGGGCGGAGGGGAGGCACTTCAAGCGAAATTGCATTGGTTTTGCCCGGCAAGAGTCCAACGGGTGCTGTCGTGTCTCCCTGAGGTCGTGACATACAACATCTTTTGGTGGAACCTCTTTGGCATTCATAAGGGCAACGGTGGAACTGCTGGAGGCGTCGTCGCGACATCAAACGTGCGTCTTGGCAAGAAGACTGCGCTTTCGCCTGAGCTGCAGGACTTGTGGTTCCCCGCTAGTACAGTAGAGACTGACATGGTTTCAGCTTGAAGCGGTGAGTGGCTTCATAGCCACCGAAACATCTCGCTATCCTCACGGAACAAAAGCCAAACACCATTGCCCTGGTGCAGCTGGGGTAGGCACAGTTTGTCACTGAAGCTGTAACGACTATTCGGGCTTGGCCAAAGCAGCCCTCTTGCGAGAGCAAGCCGACGAGGCGGGAGCCTATAGACTTGATTGCCTTTCAAGAATGCCGTGGCTTGGCCGATATTAAGTCGTGGAGTTGGCAAAGGGAGCCTTCAGCGCCGGGCTTTACCTAAGGAGACAAAGACCGTGTGCTGGACGATGCCGGCCTCTTGAACAGTCCATCGGCAGAAGATAGCACAGCAGGGCCGCAAGGATCTGCTTAGTAAGCCTTCAAGTCGATGACACTGAGAACCGCTGAGTTGGTGTGCAGGCTTCCATACCTTTGCCGGAATGTACGAGAAATGCATAGCTCTCAACAAGGCGCCGATCTGCTTGAGGGTAGATACATGCAGGGCCGATGTGTCATAAGTTCTTGGTTCGACAGCCGCCGCGTTCCGGTGCTGATGTGCGCCTCTGCTTCGCACGCTGCAATGGTGTGTTCTGCATCCTTCGCTTGCTAAGGAGGCATGGATTTGGCTGGAGGAGGGCGAGGAGGACGTCGTGACCTGGAGCGCAATGCTTTCAAGTAGCCCTTCTTCCAATCCATTGCCAAACAGAGAAAGGCTTCCTCAGAGAGCTTCAATCGCAGAGAAGCATCAGGAATTGGCAGGACAAGAGCGACGAAGCATCGTAAGGTGCTGAGAGCAAGAAGCCAAGCACAGCGAAGCCAAACTTGCTTGAGATGGGACCCCATCTGGAGCTAGTGCGAGCAGTTCTATTAAACACCATGCAGTGTGAAGTCGCTGCCCTGTGGCAGGTGCTTGGTGGACCTACGACAGGTTAGGATAAACGAAGCTTGAAGTAATTAATTTCTAGTTCGGTCGACTGCTGTGCGGTCAGTTCATACGTCTCATCCGTCAAAGCACAGCCCTTCAATCAGGCTGTCTGTCTATCACGCTCGGTTCTAGCATCCAGCACCAGGAGGGACACATACCACGTACGATTTCTGTGTGCCTGTTCAGGCACATGTTGTTAGTGTTTGTTTGTATTTCTGTTCGCCGGTGACTGAATGCAATGAGTTTCATCATTTGCGTGCCTTCGAGGCGGCAGATGTCTACTGGTGCCTTGGTTGACTTGGTTGTCTTATCTGTGGTTGATTGCTCTTAAGCAGCGTCTTCGCTACCAGGGCCAGCGTTCGACTGCGTTCTGAAGCAGCATTTTTGCGCATGAGGCAATAGGAGCCCTGCCAAACTCTGCCAAGGAACAATTTCGGACCCCGCGGAGTGATTTGGGCTCGGGTGATGCACAGAGCTAGTGGTCTCCGTGCAACTTAGCAGCTCAGGATTCGCTGCCGTTTCGCATTGCTGGTGAACTGATTGTTTCGCAAACATGCTGTTGCTTCCAACCATATTCAACTTGCCATGCCTATGCCAACGCCTATGCGTCTCGTGTTTTAGAAGATTTTAGGATTTGGGTTTGCTCTTTAACTCTCTTGATCCTTGGCCTGAGTCCTAAGGTATTCTTCGCCAACCATCACGGCCCCCTCGCGGTCAATTCGGGTGGCCAGTGTGGTGGGTTTCGCACGGCCAGAAACCTCTTGAGGCCACTCTTGAAGCATTTACAACGGTCTTGTACTCGATTCTTTTGCAATGCATTCTACATTCTGCAGGGTTATCCACGAGAAAAGCGAACCCGGCGGTCGACTTAGTGTCCGGCGGCATCCTGCTTTACTGCGATTGCATCCTCCGGCGGTTCGAGCTCGCATCAGGTGACATTGTTATCTTGGCAGGGGACTTCAACGCCAATCCTGCTTCACACACAATTCAGGACTGCTGCAGGTTCTAGTGGATGAAAGCTGCCACTGTTTGACGTTCGTGGCCTTCCCGTTCCTTCCACAATAATTACCTGTAAATTCGTCGCCTTATTCGACAGAATCTTAATTTTTTTACTCCCTGGGTTGAAGCAGCTGCTACTAGCTGCACATGTGTAGTTCTTGACTACCTTTCTCCCCTCTTGTTGGAATGGCTCTGGCAAATGTGGAATAACTCATGTGTTGTGCTGGGCTGACGATTCCGACGTGCGATGCACACGAAGTGGGGTGAGAGCCAAGATCGACTGTCACCCACGGTCGCGTCCTTGTACGAGAACCTGCAGCCCAAAGGCCTGAATATCAAAGCTCGGCATGTGGGTGTCTGTTTCGTGATGTTTGGTGGGGCTTGGCGTGTCAACGCTTGGTAGCTTTGGCTTGACGGCACTGCAGGGCTGAGATAAGTGCTCAGCACGGCGGTGTCGGTGTCTGAAGATACCGAGCGAAAGGGGCGCCGCAAAATGCAAGAGTCTCTCGTGTCGGTATGTGATAGGGGCCTCACGATTCGGTTCTTGACTTTCATGATTTAGACGTTTACTTCGGGAAAGCGTTCGATTCGCGATTTATCACGAGATCCCCTGGCAAGAAGGAATGCACTGTTAAGGATACCTGACTTCCACTGCCCGTGCCCTTGCCACAGGAGTTGCGCAAAAGCCTCATGCATGTCCACGCAGGCATTCTGGTCTGGCCTGCAAGAGTATAGAGATGTCCATGTTTCTGCGAGCACGTTTCGGGCTACCGTCCATGACAAAGCTGATACACAGACCTTGCTCGTTATTGCCACAGGCACCGTTCTCGGAGGAATCGACAACGTCTTCACCAACCTGAAGCCGTTCCACGAATGCACTTCTTGCACTTCTTTCGGCTTGGGACATGCAGTGACAAGTCAAAGACATGATGAGGTCTTCTGTGGTTGCAAGAGAAGATCTGGGCTCTGGGGGCAGCGATCATCATGCGCTAGCCACCATCTTCGAGGTCGATACCGGAGGCCTTGCTAGCCATTGCTCCACCACAGCTCTCCACAGCCTGCAGCAAAGCTCGTCTGTGTGGAGCTTGTCCTGTGAGCAGGCTACCAGCAGCCCGCTGTGCCTTCTCAGGACGGCCCGTGCTGCAAATGGGACGGATCTCCGACTGTCTAGATTGTTGGTTCAAGCTTGTGCCATGCGGAGGATGCGAGCTACAGCGAAGCGATACTTGGAGGGTGTATGGGCTGCATTTCTTCCTTGGTTTACCAAAGTTCAGCCAGTGCAGTATTGGAGCATTTGTCACGGCATTAGGCAGTGAGGTGCAGCTGAAGCGTGATGCTGGTTCACCCAGCAATCTGCCCCGGAGGTTGCGCAAGGGTTTTCCTGGGGATGATTGGGGCGAATTCTGGCCGCGGTCGCAGTTGGTACGGGTTCGTGCTGGTTTTTGTTGGTCCGCAGTAAGCATCAACTGCCGTGAGGTGCGGGCTAGAGCACACTGATGTCAGCTACAACCCTGTTGGCAGGGGGCTTACTCGAGCTGGGCCGTCACTGCCCCGAGTTTCACCGCTCTCTCCAGGTGGCTCCGGACGGATCTTCGACTCCAAGAAGGCCTTTCAGCTGCAAGAGAGGGAGAGAGGTTGTGGCCGTTTTACGCCGGTCAGGTCGCCACCCCGGATTGGTGTTGCCGATATTGCCAACGCAGCAGCAGCTGCAAGGCATTCCGCTTCGAAGGCCACGGACTCAGAGCTGGAGCGAGTTCCGGCCACTGCCCGCAGCCCCGAGGCATCCCTGGCAGCAACAGTACAAGGCAGAGCCAGGGTGTTCGCAGAGTAACAAAGAGCAATACGACAGAGACCCGTTTCGGCGAGGTGTACGTTCCTGACCGATTTTGAGCCTGGCCTGAAGGACGAGCTAAGCGGCTGCAGGAGGTTTACTTTTGAGTTGCCGGTCGTTTCTTGGAGGATGCAAACTGCAGCTTCGTTGCTTCGGGATTGGCTGCGGAGTGGGCCATTCAGGTGGGCAAGACGTCCATGAGGAGGCTACTCAGGATTTTCAACGAAGGTCCCATCGGGGTGCAGACTTTGGGATGTAATGTGCAAAAAGGGGCAGTGTGTATCTCTCCCTATCTTTATGTCACTGGCTCTCTGTTTGCCCGGTCGGCTTGTGGAGATCACACGTGCCTGAGAGAGGTGTGTTGGAGGGCAGAGTCACAGCAGTGAAAAAGCTGAAGTACTCGTAGAACCGAGGGAGTCGTATAGATTTCAAGAGCTTCTCCGCACTGGCAGTCCGTGGAGCGAAGCTTCCGCGCGGATACTCGCGTGGCAGTTCTATGAGGCAGCGGGGTTTCGCCACGGAAAGATGGGGAGGTTTAAGAACTAAGAAGCACGTGGCCAGGTGCTGGCAGGGCTGCCTGGAGCTCAGCACCAAGCAATCATTGCGAGGACCGACTTGAATGCCAAGTGTGTCGAGGTGCAGCCCACCGAAGTTTCTGCACCTGATTCGCTCGTAGCTGGCTGCTTCTGATTTAGGGAGCATACACTTGCGCAGAACCCTTCGCTCAGCGCGAGCTGGCTTACTGTCCTGGTTCTGCCGACTCCGTCGGGCAGACCCTTTCGCCCAAGGCGATGTGCAACTCCTGTTTCGGCAGCACTGCATTGCTGTCGCAACACTTAGCGCAACACTTAGCGACTTAGCGCGGGGGATTAGAACAGACGCTGCGGATGGAGCGCTGTGCGAAGCACATTCGTTCAATCGCGTGCCGAATGGGGCCTGAAGCTGGAGGTCACAAAGGTGTTTTCCCATGCCTGCCTATTGTGATCGCCAAGCTCAGCTCTCCTTGTTCTTCCATGCCTCTTTTTTTAGTTTTTTTGCTCACGCCGGATCCAACCCAAATCGGGTGGAGTGCGCAAGGCCACGCTCGCTTTCTAGCAGCGCTTCCGGGTTAGGAGATGTCAAGGGGATCTGCTGCAGGAGGTTCTGTCATGCGGAAGGACTGTTTAAATCTTGGCGACCGTGGAATGTCAGTTGGTTAGGTGCTGGTAGCTGGACTTGTTTCGCAGTTGAACAGACATCCTGCCTAAATTAAATCCAAAAAACAGTAGGATGATGCAGATGCTACGGCAAGATAATAATAAGCGATCGAGTCAATAACCTCTCGCAGAACACCAGAATCTCCATCACGGATTATGGCAATCGTTAATACCCGTGGCGAATCTTGAGTGGCGCAAGCAAAAGACGTGCCAGTTCTTTGTGTGCATCTTTCGACGAGAGGCGCAAGTTCACATCTCAGATGACGTGTTCATACCTCAAGCTTCCGTTTGAAGTATGAAGTAGCTTTCGGTTGATGCAGCAGCTGGTGACCCAAGCGCCAACGACTGCGAGCAATTACCGCATTCGGCAACTGAGCGGAAACGCATTCTGATTCCTTAGTACACAGCACCGCGCAGTCTCATGCAGAGATGGCAGCAAGCCGGACAGGCTGAGATTTGCTCTGAGGGTCTGGGCCTTTTTTGTGCAGCGCGGGCAGCCGGGCAGGCGCTTCCGCACGAGGATCCGATTGCAGTCCGGCGGCCTCTCGGCTGCCCGCTTCAGCCGCCCGAGAGGCGAGCCGAGACAGACTGAGCCGGCGAGAGCCTCCGAGTCTGAGGCTGGCGTCAGCGGCGTCAGCGGCGTCGGCGGCGTCGGCGACGCTGCACCCGCTTGGTGCGCAGCTCAGCCCCGCTCAGCGCAGCTATGCTTGCCATGATTTGCCATGCAAATCAAGCGAAAGACCTCTTCGACCTCAAGGTGGATCGACGAGAGCGAGAGCGAGAGCTGCCTTCCTGGAGGTGTGGCTGTCTGGGTGTCGCGGCCCGGGCAGTGTCCGACGCGCGGCGTGCATGAGGGGAGCTGTCAGGTGGCGGCTCCGCATCTCAAGATGAGCTCGTTCAAACCTTGGCACTTCAGTTAATGCTGAGGGCCGAGGGTCGCTTCCGCATCTGGGGGATCGTAGCGCTTCTCCTTGTCCCGACATCAGGTTCAAACGACTGACAGCAGAAGAGAGGGAAGACCTGGAGGAGCAAAGACTACAACCTAGGGCCATATGTCTCATATGACTCATACATCTTTTGACGCAAAGGGCCACATGATGCCAACTGAGGGTTGCTGCATTCCTCTACATCGAAACGGATTTCTGGGCTGACGCGAGGAGATGAAGACCTCCAGGTTCGAACGCGAAGCAGAGGCCCCTGCTTTCGGTGCAGAAGCCTTAGACGAATAGTCTCTCGTGTGCAGGAGCACGAGAACAAGGACCACAGGGAGCACAAAGCTGGGGCGGCAGCAGACGGCGACAACGGCGCAGCTGTTCCGTTGCCTGGGTGGCTCGATGTGTTTCCGAGTGTGGCCTTTGGGCGCATGCGACCCCCCATACTCATCATACTCTCTCCATCGAGGTTTCTTACAGCTGTACCAGGCGCACCGGCAGAACTAGAGGCCAACCGGAGCATGTTATCCTCTTCACAATGTTGAGCAGGTGTCAGCAGCGTGGCAAGCAGCTCGTACGTGCTCAGTGCCTACGAGCTGCGGCCCTGGTCGGATCATTCCCAAGCAACTCTAGTTCGGGTTAGTGAGTGTTCCTTACAGGTATGCCAAAGAGAACCCGATGATGACAGCCTGGACAGCGACTTGCCATTGTAGTCATGCCTCCACACCTTTCGCTGATATCCAGCTGTGTCAGCAAGAACCTTGAAAACCCCACTTAATCAGGTCGGAACCGCAGCATTCAGCGCGGCAGCGAGCGCATTCAGGCCTTTGTCAGAGCAAGCGCAACCATCCGTCAGTTCTGGAGATTCGGAGATGCTTCGCGAGGTCCGTCTACGACTACTTCTATCCACCTCAGGACACCTCCCAGCACTTTATTGAAGAGCTGCTACTGGGAGCCCTGACACTTCTCGTGCAGACTCCAAGCCGGAGGATGAGGGATGGTTTGGTGGCTGGGACGCCGGCCTGCTGAGTGGCGGAGCTGCGGTGGGCCGGCTTTTCGGACTTTCTCAGAGCATATTAGCAATTTGCGGCTTGTCGCTTCGGCCAGGCGGCTGGTGGCTGGTTCGGCAGCAGTGCCAGCGCAGCAGTCGCCGTGGCGAGTTTGACCCGTGAGATTCGAGCTCACGAAAGCCATGGAGTGACGTGCTGTGCATTTATTGAACTTATTGCAGTCGTAGGATCGCTGCGGGTCGCGACACATCGGTCTTGACCTTTTCAAAGCCAGCCTTCGTCAAGCAGCTGGTTCGGTGGGGGCGGCGCCGCAAGCAGCGATGCAAGCGCCGGGAGCCCTGGTTCCGATATGTTCCGATGTAAAGATGAGGATGACACAGGTCTTGGTCGCATCGTAGAGTTACGGTTGTGGGTTTACTGCTGAAGAGTTCCATGGGGCCGAGGCATCGTCAGGAGGCTGGTTTGGCTTCGGCAGCGCCGCCCCGGCCGCGGCTGGAGCTGGTGGAGCAGCCGGGGCTGCTGCTGGCGGCTGGTTTGGTGGACTCTTCGGAGGTGGGGCCGAGCACTCATACCGTGACGGTGGCCAAGTTGACATGTGGTCTGCGTACGGAGCTGTATGCTTATGCATGCTACAGGCTCTTCTGGCGAGGACAAGGGCCAGGCCGATCAGTACGAGCTGTTCGTGTGGTTAGTGCTGTGCATGCCGAAGACGCGGAAACATAACTTGTCAGCTTGTCGACGAGGGTGGGTTGTAGCGTGGCCTCAACTCAACTCCTTCTAAAGACCCTCATCTGCCTCAGAAGAGAAGCCGTATACATCCTCAGAGCGGCCAATGATTCATTGCGTGGGCAGGGTCCGGTCCACAACGGTTTGTCAACCGAGACTTCCGCTACAACGAAAGAAGCGATGCTTTCGGAGTCCGATCGTCGTCGGTTGAGGCGGGTTAGCGCTTGAGTCGAGGTCTTTGCAGGCGTTTGAGGCCCATGGGACAAGCCCCCGAATTTATGCACATCGAGGCAGGAGCTGGGGCACCACGTCCGACCCGATGCTGGGGCACTGTGCACATCTGTGCACATGGCTTCTAGGGTATACGGATCGTGATGCCGGAGACTGGAAGCTTGTAAGCTTCCGAGCCCATTTGCTGGAAAGCTGCTGCAGCTCGGCGTTGGGTTCCTGCTGGATAAACGCCTTCGAGCGGTGCGCGCTTGGCTAGCTTCATCTCTCGGTCTGTACTTCGTCTGCTCCTGGTCCTGCGTGTTCTGCTCGTTGAGCTTGTTCCCCCTATGAGTGCACGTATTGTTGCGCTTGTATGTGCCTCTTCAAGTTTCTGCTGGCAAAGATACGATGTGTGCAGCCTCGCGATACAGCAATAGCGTTAGTCACCTGGCTTTTGTGACACCCGAGTTTAGCTGGGACATTGGTAAACGCTCGCTTCTGCCGTCATCCGCAACTTCTTGCAGCAGAGAGTCGACATGACTGACATGACAACATGAATATTTCCAGGAGCCAATGGCCAGCCTTATTGGGAGCCGGAACAGCAAGCAGCGCATGCACATGTGGTTGGTCTGAGTTACTGACACCTCAAGAGTGATTGACAAAAACATATGTTTAGATTGTTTAGCAGCATGCAGCCTTCGTGCGGCCTGATTGGCACTGTGCCTGAAGACGGGATCCTACGTGGTCGCCTCTCAATTGCAAAAGTAAGTTTCGAGCTGTTCTAGTTGTACCGAACCGTTCTGAGATTCTGGGGATTGACCTTGGGTCTCATAAACATGCATCATCGACTTTATGGCAGAGGTGTGGGTGTTGGCCGCTGGCTACTGCAAGCATGCCTCGTGGCCGCTCTCGTGACGCAGCTGCAATCTGTTACTCCCATGGCCAAGTGCATGACGGAACGGGCGGATTTTTGATTGCTTTGCAGCAGAGAAGATCAAGAGCCCCTGTGGTAGTAGTCAGTAGTTCAGTTTATGAGTTGATGACGTCTAGCTGCACCGGATGAGTTTGCCTAGATGCTTCGGGGTCCGTCATGGCACTACATCATCCATGCAGCGACCACATTTGAGGCATGCGCCGTTTGTGTCGTGAGCTCAGTCTTGGCAGGATGAAGGCCGCAGTCAGGATGGAATCAGCAGATCAACCATAACATCAGGTTGCAGTCCTCATTCTGCTTCTGAGCGAATCGCTGGTGCTCTTCATCGTCACACTTTCAGTTGCTTGGCCCCTTCTAAGTTACGTGCACCAAAACCCGTGGCTGCGTGTGCCAAATGCTGCGCTTCGTGTCCGGCTCGTCCCAAGCTCTCAACAGGCTGTCTCAGCTTGCCGAGGTCTCTGGGTTCCTTTTTGCAAGCATGCTCCTTGCCTGTGAAAGGGGAAACGTGACTCCTGATGAAAGCGGTGAGATGCGGTGAGTCCTTCGGGAGCTGCAGAGCCCGAGGAAGTTTTGCCTTCGTCCGTGGGCATGGCTAGGCTCGGGGCAGCTAACGAAGCTGACGATGTAAGCAATGCTGCACAATGCTCTGGCGCCAGAGTACAGGAGTGGATTCTCACTTGCCGATCCTCTTCGACCTACAGTCCTCGGGCTTGGAGGAACGCCTATGGCCGAGCAGAGCTTGGCCCCACGCATCCCACGCGCATCCCACGCGCAGAGCCAGGTTGGCACTTGGGACCATTGCTTCCTTCGGAGAAAATCCTGGCCGGCCGCAGCGCTCAGGGACCTGCCGCGTGGCACCAATTCAGGGGGCCTCACATGGGGAAGGAAGAGGCTGCTACCACACTACCTGTCACTACCTGCTACTGCGGCCAAGGCGCGTCTACAAAGAGACTGTAGACTCGCTGGGTGAAAGTGCAGACTCCGAGCCAGTTCCTATCTCCAGCAGCCAAAAGGCCGGACGTAGGAGGCATTTGGACAGGATGTGATCTCTGAGCTTTGCTGGTGAGGTGTCCGCAGAGCTTCCGCAGTGCTGTGACGCCACGAAGGCCTTTGCTGCAGACACTACAGAATCGGAATGCAACTGAGTAGTCTGAACAGTCCAAACTCTAGACAGCTTCTTCAATGCTCACAGTTTGGGGATAACGTGCTGTTTGTGCAATCCGATAGTTTGATTGAGCCCTCTCCGGGATTAGCAGGACATGCAGCATGTTGGTGCGAGACAGTTGCGAGGCGTGCTTTGGCTCGTGCTGGAGATCTTGCTGCTCGGGCGGCGCTTCAGATGCATTACTTTGCAGCTGAAACCTCCAAGTGGACAACATCGAGTTTCTGCTTGTAGCACTGGTGTCGTGTGATTGCACGGCTAAAGACTTCCAGCGATGCAATTCGCAAAGTGTCATTGCAAGATGTAAGGTTCCGGCGGCTTTTTGGTTTCCGGAGTGTTTCTGGGCGCAAAAGTCGAGAGCAAAGTCGTGCGCTTGACAAGAGACGTGCAGGCCTTAGACGGGTCGTGAAAGGCTTCTGGACCAATCTGCAGGGGCTGTCGCAGTTGGCTGGCTATCCTTGACGAGTTCCCAGCATATGCCTGAGTGCGACGCTCTCTGATAAGGTCTGGACGCTAAAGGAGGTTGAGCAACTCCTGGTTTTGGCACAGCAGGGACGCCAGCTGCTTGGCCTGCCCGAGCAGGCGTCTTTGATGTTGCACTTGGCAATCGGATGGTCACCTGGCCTTGAACGCGGTGCCTGGATGTGGCCTTGAGACACTGTTGTCTTCTGAAAATCGTGTCTTCGTTGCTTTGGTCCTGCAGGCCCCAGCGGATCTCGAGAACGCATCAGAACAAGTCCAGGCAAGCCGCTAAACCAAAGCTGCCACTAGCCGCGCAGCTTTTGCAAATGAAGGGGGTGGCGATGATTCTTTTCTGATGCTAGGTGGTGGATGTTGAGTGCATCCCGGTGACATGCGTCATGGGCAAGGAGGACCTTGAGGGATGACCGTGGAGTGCAAATGGCGGCTTGCACAACTGCGCATTCCATTCGGGGACACCCGTTTCGTGTTCGCTCGGAGTCTCAGCGTGTAGCTCCTCAGGAACCTAACATGGAAAGGAAAGCCTGCGACATCCCGAGATCCCTACCCTAACATCGACATTGGCGGTGGCCACGTAGTCCTCCGGAACAGGTCGCATAGCAGCAAGATGTTTAAGCCATTTGTGGTGTCTTCCACTATCGTTCACATGCAGTACCGAGATCACGGGCACGTCAAAGGTGTAAGCACGAAAGCTGCATGGAATCGAAAGGGTGCAGCTGCCAAGCTAGATCCACCGACAAAGCTGTCAAACTGTCTTGTTTTTCTCCAACCGCAGGTTCAGTCCAGTAACAACATCCCCAAATGCCATGGGTTTCGCTCTGCACTCACTAGCCAGAGCTCTGTCTTCAGTGTGCAGGATGGTTTGCCAACTATCCGTGAGGACGCTGAAGGGAGCATTTGTAGGGTTCTGGTGCTTTCATAGATGTTGTTGGACCTTGGAGGACACCATTCTCCGGGATTCGACCGAGGCCTCGGTGTTGCCGATGTTCTCGAAGGACGGTTGCGAATTCGTTCCGTGGCTCTCCGGCTCTCCTTTCGTCAGCTAGGAAGCTTCGGAAGTGGCAGATGAGCGGTGCATGCCTACGGCACCTTAGCGAAGACTCAGGTGAAAATCAAGCTGTTCCTTGCCTCTGCGCATGTGCCCGAGGTGCGGTCAGGCGCTCTGGCTCCGCGCCCCAAGACAAAATCCCAGGCATCGGCGGGGCTTTGTGGCGGACCGTGCAGCTTAGAAGGGTTCAGTTCCGCTTCATCTCTTCCTTCTCGACTCCAGTCCAGGGATCTCGGGCTCACCTAGGACCTAGACCTAGTCTAGGACGGACACCGAGCCGTGCAGCAAACCTTGATCTCTTGGCAGGCAAAGGTACAAGACCTCCTGGCGGTGTGAAGACGTCCGCATCTGAGGAAAACAGACCGTAGCTTTGTTGCTGCTCTTGTAGCTCCCAGCTGTGAAGGTTCGAAATTTGAGGCCTGAGCGCCTGGAAAGATTTGAAGCCACCATCCTTTCAGCCATGCCGCCCGGACGGTCAGAGATGCTGCCGGGCTGTGCGACAGTGCTGTGATTTCTGCTTCTGTGATTAGTGTGGTTGTCTGAGCGATTTGGTGGATCGGTTACTCCAAACATGAATCACGCGGAGGGTGGGCTTGCGAGCAGGTCCTCGAGTCATTGTACAGTTATTTAAAATCTAAATGCATGCACTTCCGCTTTGGCCGGCCTATACGCGGTTGGGCCTTCCTGTTTCTCATGCTACCTGCGAGTCCATGCCCCCTAAAGTAAACAGGTGCGCTCATATTCGCAGGCAGCATGGAAAGTAAAATTCAGTGCTGCCGTTGCACCAAGAGCTGTGGAGCTTGGCCCATGTAGTAGCGGCGTGCATTTCGGATGTGCTTGGAAGGACTTGCGTGCGGGCAAAGTTCGCTGCGCAAGCCGCAAGCCTGCTAGTAGGGAAGTGGATGCACGAAAGGGAACGCGCTGCAACACATCACGTGGTTGGGCTCCCGATGCACCTAGCATCCTCATTTCCGCGAAGATACTGCACGGGACGCCAACTTCTGTGGAGCTTAATGTTGTTTGCTGTTGTCAGAAGCTGCATAAAGCAGTTCACTGACGACCAGCCTCATTCCAAGGTCATGCCTTCTAGTGGCCAATCGAGTCAGAGTCTGCAGGGATTTATCGTGTGGTCGCCCCTAAAGACCAGCAGTCTGTAGATAACCGCCTCCAGGCAGATATCTGTAAAGCAGCTCTTGGACAGTAAGGGACTGAGAAAGTCAGAGACATCAGCGCAAACCGTCTGTCCACCTTGATCGCAAGCACGTGTACGTTGTGGCTGTCTCGCTCAAGGGGGCAACATGTAGTCCAGAGGCGATCAGATGCGGCGAAAAATCCCGTTGCACTATCTCTGGTACCCTGTCGCTGGTCTAGGCTATGGTTTGCAAGCATCGGTGCTGGCAGGCCAGCAGCAGTCGTTCAGCTGGTGGAGGAGGGGGAGATGCAGCTGAGGGTCAGGAAGAAGGCAGGCCTCTCTTGCCTTGCTGGCTGTCTTTCTTGTTGCAGCGCGGCGCAGGCGGTTTCGACTTGGAAGGAGAGTTGGACATGGACCTGGGCTTAGGTGGAGACGACGATGGGGAGGCACAGCAGGGAAAAGCTGCATGGACGGAGCTGGGCTAAGCCTACAAGGAATGTAAACAAACTGCGGGGTAAGCCATCTTCGCCGAACAGCAGCAATTCATGCTGATAGCTTGGCAACACTTCGGCCAGCATGTCGCATGATGTCAGGGTGCCTGCGAGCAGCAGTGAGCTGCAGAAGGAGAGATGGCTCCCCGCTGAGGGAAGACTCGAGCTCTTCTCGGGGGCCGAAAGCCGCCGGTGCTCATTCCGTTGCTGCGATTGTACATAAAAGGAGGCAGCAGCAACATGCACTGCAAGAAGATCTTGCGGTCGTAGTATGCCGAGCAGACGATTGTGTGAAGATGCGGCGTGATGAATTGTCCTCTGATCCAGGGTAGAGGTGCCTTGAAAGCAGAGGGCAGCGTCTCCGTAAGCTGCGAGGATCAAAGGCACTGGCCACAGAGCTCTGCTTGGGGGAAAGCGCTTAGAGCCGTGGGCAGTGCCAGCCAGTGCCAGTTATGACGGCGGCTGGACAGGCGATGGTTGCCGATTACTCAGAGGTTGAGCAAAGAGCCATCCAGCCTTTTGTTGGCAAATTTGGCAACAGTGCGAAAACAGGTGCTGGTGCCCATTCGGCCAAAGTCAGCCATGACTTTCGTAAATGCTGCTGGCTCGGCTTTTGGACGGGATGAGCCTGAGACCAGGTCGTCCCCTAGGACCTAGAGTAGGACGGGATGCTCGAGTAGCAACAAGTACTCGGCATGCTGAAGCGCTTGTGGCTTGCCAACAAGCTCGCTCCCCTCCAGTCCTCTGAGGACAAAGATGCCGAACTCATGGGCCTTGTCGACGAGGAGAAAGAGCGCTTGGCCCGAGCCCCCGAAGGGCCATGTCCAATGCTTCAGGGCTCAGGGGCCGACACCTGCCAGGCGCAAGTAGACAAGGACAAGCAGAAAGAGAATCAGCTGAAGGCCTGCACCGGTTGGCATGAAACGCGGGCTACAAGGCGAGAGCTGTCTTTTCTGGAGGCCTCTGACTTGGCAGACCTCCGCGCTGCTCGGAAGGCAGGCCTTGAGTGACCGCATGGAGCAAGCGACAACATCGACAGCCCTTCTCCTTTTCTCTCGTCCCATCCCCGCACACTCCCACAGTTCACGGTCTTACGCTTGTCTGGAAGCTACAACTACAATCTGCATAGTTCTTCCTCGCCTCTCCAGTGGCCTTGGCTGGGCGTGGCTCAGGAGCTGAAGAGGTCCCGGCAGGAAGAGGAGCATGCGCGGAAGGAGGCCTAAGACAAGCGCGAGGTTTTCAGAGCAGACTTCAGATCGACGAACCAAGTGCAAGAGAGAACGATCGCAGAGCTTTGTTTCTCTTAGAGATGCCTGTGCCGCTCCCGATCCCTCCTGCTCTTGGCAGGCCCTCGAGGCTCGATTGAAGGCCAAGCCGGAGAAGGGGGCACCCGCGATTCCGAGCTTTCTGCGGCGTGGCTGCAGCGGAAAGCCAGCTCGAGAGCACAGAGACGCGTGGCATATCATGGCAGGAAGGTCAAAGCTGCCAAAGCAAAGGATGCTCAGAAAGCCGAAGATGCAGGCCTGCGTCGCCTGCGTGGAATGTCGCACAAATCAGGCTATCTCGGACGACATCTCACCTTCTCCATCTTTTCCATGCTCGCATGCAGCTTCTTTTGCTACGAACGCAGCACTTTCCAGTGCTCGGTCACGAGGGCGCCTGAAGACTTGCGCCGCGATACAATGAGTGCTTGCAGGCGAGGATGTTCCTGACCCTGCAGAACCGGATGCGAAGCAGGCCAGAGTAGAGGCCGATCGGGTTGTGACAGCAAAGTCATGCTTGTGCCATCTGCGTCCTCGGAAGGCCCCGGTTGAAGCCGCCAGTGCTCCGTCCGGCCTTGGGGGCCTCGGTAGCTATGCGCCTGTTCCTCATAAAGGGGGACAAACCGGACCTTGGATGTTCTGTCCCAAGTTGTGATCAGGTCCGACAGTGAGGATGAGGTTGAGTCCAGTGAGGACGAGGCTACATGACCAGGCTCCCAAAAAAGAGGCGTGGTGCGCATGCCAATCTGCACAGCTCGGCTGCCTGGAGCAGCACGGTCTCACCAGTGTCACCCAGAACCCTCGTGTCCAGGAAGAGCGGTTAGACCCGGACTGGGCTGGATTTCTGTACCGGATCTCATAATCTCCTCGAGACGAAGGCAAGTCTCCCTGCCAACGAAATAAGATATGCGGCTTACTCAGTTTACTCTCGAACTCGCCTTTCTGCAGACCCATGCATAACATACTACCGTATTTTTTCCCATTTACCGGAACAACATGAGGTCCGCGGAAATCTGAAAGCCCAATCATAAGTATCGTCTCCGGCGAAATGAAAGGAGAAAATATTCGCTTGATTCTGGGTCTTTGAAGAAGAAAGATTTAGAAGATATTTGGATGATTTCTACACGAAATTCTGAAAATCACAACGAAAAGACGATATCATACAATATCAAATTCTCGGAATATGATATTTTCGACCAATTATATTTTATATTCTAATCTTTATTTTATTATTTTTTGTTAGATATCATAGATAGTTATTAGATATTTGATAGATACCGACTTGATATCGCGGGAGCTATAGACCGGAACGTCGAAGCGCAAGTTCTGGGTGAGGACGTAGATGTCGTAGGGAGTATCGTAGTGCGGCGGGCGAGGGCGTGTCGAGGGGCATTCGGGAATATATATTAGGAGGTGGATAATATGAAGATAAGGGTCGTGGGCAATATAATATTATATGAAGAGATTTCAATATTATAGATAAAATTTGAGGATCATGATAGATAAAGGGGAAATATTTGGGATGGAGATTTGGATTATAATTAAATGAAATATTAATTAGATTTCTAGTAGAATATATTCTTAAAATTCTGATTTATTTTCAATTTTAATATGAATTCATATTTCTCGATTCTGATATGATATTATATATATTATATTTTCTCCAAAAAATTTTATATAATACTAAATAAATATGAATATATTATTAATCTATCTTAGGAAGGTCTCGAAGATAATGTTGAAATTAATATTTCTATTATTAGGATTAAGATCTGATTAGAATATTTAAATTGGCTATTGAAGATAAAGAATTATTTCAATTCTAT
>CAJNDV010022212.1:0-11364 GCA_905221635.1 Symbiodinium sp. CCMP2456
CCATTGGGATGCCCACGCTTCTGTGAGGCGACGTGACATCTCATCCTTCTGTCCGACTGCACATTGGACAAAAACTAGACCAGGGAGCAGCTGTTTTGTGAAGCAGCAAAACCAGCTCTGCTTGCACTGGCCAGATCCCAAATAGGAGGGACCATGGCCCAAGGTCATAGCCAAGGTGTGCCATTCCGATCCTACCCTCCTCAAGAGACGCCACTCATCAGTCTGAAAACGCAAGACGGCCTGCGCAGTAGCAAGAGGAATGAAAAGCTTGACTTAAGCTGTAAAAACAGACAGCAAAACCAATTTCCCCTCCTGGCCTCCACTCCTTTGTGTTCGAAGTGGTAATCCCCTGGCTTCACGCCTGTCTTGGCATTCGGAACTAGCTCCAGACAGAAGCCAGAATCCGTCAGGGGAGCCAGCGCTTCTGGCAGCGTTCGACCACCGGGCTGGAGACAGAAGCCTTCAGGAATCCCCTAAATCCTAAACCCTATAAACCCTTAAAGCCCTAAACCCCTAAACCCTAAATCTTAAACCCTATAATCCCTTAAAACCTTAAGCCCCTAAACCCTAAATCTTAAACCCTATAAACCCTTAAAACCCTAAACCCCTAAACCCTAAATCTTAAACCCTATAAACCCTTAAAACCCTAAACCCCTAGACCCTAGACTAGGTTCCTGGACAAGAACCCAAAATTTCGGACCAGGGCTTCCCGTGCTCGGACTTTGGAACTTTGCGGCTGTGGGGTATGATATGCCCGGAACCCTACCTCTAACCGAAAAGACCACGCCTGCTTGATTAAGGAACTATATACATATACAGATATATATATATACATATATATACATATATATATATAGAAACCATAATACGCAGCCCTAGAAGAGTAGACCTTTTCAGCTACAGGTAAGCCCGAACCCCAAAGCCACTGCTCTAACTGGAAAGGGAACTCTACGAGCTGTTGTTACTACATAATACAGGGGTAATAATAATTGGAATAGGGATTGGGGCATATTTATACCTCCCCCAAAATTTTTATGTCGGCATTTTTTCTCAAACCAAGCTGCTTATTTTTAAAGACCCCTTGAGCAGGGTCGCCTACAGAGCTCTTGGGATTCTTGCTTAAATTAGTGGGGGCCTCCTCTGGGGGTTTAGGGTTTAGGGCTTGGGGTAGGCTCAGGCTGTTACATTCTAAACCCTAGACCCCTAATCCCTAATCCCATTAACCCCGAACCGTCACACAAACAACTTCAAGACGGACAGACGTCTGGCCGTTTTATGTCCCGTCAAATTAGGATCTGTAGGGGATCCTCATGCCGGTTGGTAGCTCTTGAGGTTTAGGGCTTGGGTTGAGGGTTTGGGGAACCTTAGGGAGCTTTGAATTTAGGGTTCATAGGGTTTAGGGTTTAAGGGCTTAGGATTTGGGGTTTAGGTGGATTTAGGGTGAGGTTCTACGACGTCGCCATTACGGCGTCTAGGGCCTGCGGTCGAGAACTCTAACGGAGGGATCCCTAGCAAAAGGACCCTGGAAAACCCCAGAGCCGGGAGGTGATGCAATCCCTTTAATAGAGGGGCCTTAGTACTTAGAATGGGGTTTTGGGCTTCTTTATGGTGCAATGACAACAAGGAACCCTGAGCAAAAATATAGGTAATCACACAAGCTTCTATGTTATTGCGAATGACGAAACGAATCCCGCGGCCACATGGCTCAAGGAGTGCTCAGCGCATGTGATACTAAGGCTTCGTGCTTACATAGACCCTAGAGACCCCCAACCCCGAACGCCCCTAATTCACAAAACACGACAGCCTACATCACATGCTTAGTTACTCTCCAAAGAGCCGAGGCCCTTCAAAGCCCTACGCCTGAACCCTCAAGCTTGAAAGCCAAAGCCCTGACTGCTATACCCCAACCCTGCCTGTACCCGAAAGACCTCCTACGTTTTTCGCGTTCCTTATGATGGTTTCCCTTGTCTTCCTCAATACGGCAGGGTTTTTGGGCCACAGGACCCTGAACCCTAAAGCCTCAACAACCTAAACAGTAGACCCGGAACCCTCATCCCTAAACAGTCAACCCTAAAACCCAAAACAGTAAACCGTACAGTACACCCTAAACCCGAAACTCTAAACCCTAAACCCTAAACCCTCAACCCTGGAGTCCTAGAGTCCTAGGGGCTGAAGTGGGTCCTTCAAGCGCTGCTCCAGGTAGCCCTCGGACGCCTGGACGATCCAGCCTCAGCCAACCCGACGCTCGTCCCGGACTCTGACACAGGGGTCCGAAAAAGGAGTCTGTCCCTACCATATGGATACATACATACACACATATACATATACACACATCTTCGGAGTGGCGGATGTTCGTTTTAGTTCTCACCGCAACCTTGAATGCTGAATGGGCTTGAACCCTACACTCTTGAACACGAAAGTCTTAACCTCACAAACCTCTGACTGAAGTCCTTGTACCGAACCCTTGTACTCAGTTTTGCGTGTAGTCCGAAACCTTAAACCCTAAACCCGAAACCCTAAAAATACCCCCAAGCCTCAATCCCTAAACTTCAACCGCCCAAAACCCCTAAACCCGAAATCCTTATAACACCCCCAAGCCTTAATCCCGAAACCCTAAGGGGTTTTAGGGGTTTAGGGTTTAGGGTTAAACCCCTCAACATTAAACCCTGCAACGCCCTTCGTCCGCAGCCGGTGATCCCCCCCGGTATTCCCATAAGGATACCTTTAAGGGGTTCCTTTTGAGCGCTCCTTGGGGTCTCCTCAAAGGGTTCCCTTGAAGGGTTCCTTTAGGGGGTACCTTAGGGTCTCCTTAAAGGGTTCCGTTTAAGGGTTCCTTTGAAGGGTTCCTTCAAGGGGTACCTTAGAGTCTCCTTAAAGGGCTCCTTAAAGGGTTCCCTTGAAGGGCTCCTTTAATGGGGTACCTTAGGGTCTCCTTAAAGGGTCTCCTTAAAGGGTTCCCTTTAAGGGTTCCTTTACGGGGTACCTTAGGGTCTCCTTAAAGGGTCTCCTTAAAAGGGTTCCCTTTAAGGGTTCCTTTACGGGGTACCTAGTGGGTTGCTGTCGATTCACTGTGAAGGCTCCCATCAGCGCACCCTCATTCTGGGAAGTAGGGTTTATAGCTGGCGGGATCAGTCCCCTAAGGGGGGTTATAACTTACACAACTTATATAGCTGGGGTGATCAGTCCCCTAAGGGGGGTTGTAACTTATATAACCCTAAACCCTAAACCCTAAACCTTACTTAGGAAGCCCCTTTGACCTGTAAGCAGCAGCTCCAGGCTCCAGGGCTGTGAGGGAGACAGGGGTCGCTTCTCGCGACCATGTGCTTGGGTTTGGGGCCTAGGGTTGGGGGTTTCGGGTTTAGGGTTCAGGGTTTAGGGTTGAGGGTTTAGGGTTCAGGGTTTAAGGTTTAGGGTTAAGGGTTGAGGGTTCACGGCTTCGGGCTTCGGGTTTACTAAACCCTAAATCCTGGGTTTAGGTTCAGGGGCAGCAGCATCTTCTGCAAGCTCTGTCTGGCTTCTACATCAAAGGCAGTCGGGCGCGTCTTCTCAAAGACCTAACATGAGAGCTTCTTAGCATCACGGGTAAATTAACTTACTGATTAAGGGTCCTGATCGTAAGGATGCTGATGTCTCGCCTTTGTTTTGTCATTACTTACCCTAAACCCTAAACCCGAAACCTTAAACCCTAAACCCTAAACCCAACACCCTGAACCCTAACCCTAAATCAAAAGCCAGAGCACGCGACATGCTTTTTGACACCTCCGCACAGTCTTGTCTTGAGTGAATAAGAGCATCCTTTCCATGCCGCCCACCCGAACCAAACACCCCTATCGTAGCCCGTATAGTAACTCGAATTGTCGCCCTCATGCAACCCTAAACGCTAAACCCTGAACCCTAAACTGAGGTCTCTTTGGCTTGAAGGTAGTACCTTGACACGGGTACTAACAATACAGGGGCTTGCATAATTCCAACAAGGTTTTGGGCTATGTTAGGGGCTATGTTAGAGTATGCTCATGTCTTGGAACCCAACTACTTCATATTGAGCCGTTGCTGTCATTGTCATCACCAACACTGTTGAGACCACGGTTATACAAACTGCTACAGTGAGAACAAAACCAAGAGGAGTAGTAGTAGCAGTAGCAGTAGCAGTAGCAGCAGCAGCAGCATTAGTAGGATTTTTTGCTAATGACTAGCACTATTGCAACCGGTTCTGACATGATCATATCCATCCCACTCTTGCCGTTTCGGACAGAACTCCATGGTCTAAGGTTCGGGTTTTTGACAAGTGGGTTTAGGGCCAAAGGTTTAGGAGCTAAGGGCTTGGGGTTTAGGAATGAAAAGTTTATGAAGTCTAGGGCTTACGGATTGTATAGGGGTCTAGAGTCTAAAAGTTTGGAGTTTGGGCAATTAGGGGTGCGTGGCTGTGCTTATGAGTTTCGGATCAGGGTACCGTAAACCCGGAACGGTGCACCTGCAAATCCCAGCATGGAGACGTCTCGTTACTTCACAGGCATAGCAATCCCATGCTCTCACCAGCCTGAGTGACGGGCTTGCGAGTTAGGGGTGCCCGTTTCAAAAGTCATCATAATAATAAGGATCCGATTTTGGGGTCTATATTTATTGGAATCAGCCCTAACTTCGCTGTCCAGTACCCGCAGGAAGCTAAAAGTTAACCTTTCGGAATACATGGGAGTTATAATTTTACTACCCCAAAATATTCAGAAGATACCTACTCGACTGCTAAGGGTTAAGGGTTTGGGGTTTAGGGTAAACCAGTTAACCGAGTTTGGGATATCGAAAATCAGGGTGTTTCGCTTCGGGCATGCCACTTCCGGCGTGGTTTCGAACGTCTAACATGGGGCTTTATGTTTTACTCCAGGGGCCTAAATCACACAATAGGAGCTTGGTGCAAGTCTTAACTAGAGCTATACAAAAGCTCTTGGCTGTTTCAGTGATGTTTGGACATCCCACTTTCTAAACTACAAACCCTAAGCCCTAGACTCGTCTTGTCGGGGGGTCCTTGCTCATCTCTGGAAAGAAGCTTGGCTTTTATGTCCTGGTTGGGGTTAAGAAGAAGCCCTTCCAAGCCGGACAACTTGGCTCAGGACAGTCAATTGGGGTTTAGGCTTTAGGGTTTAGGGTTTTAGGGTTAAGGGTGTAGGGTTTAGGGATGACGGTTTAGGGATTAGATAGGACCCAGACCCTAAAATCCTTACAACCTGAAACTTTTGGAATCCTAAGTACTAATGACTAAGCCCAAAACCCTCCGCAAACCAGACAAGGTGCCCATGCCACCCATGCCGCCCATGGGGCCCATGGGCGGGTAGCCACCTGAGGATTCGGGGCGGTGCCAGCCAGGATTGATAATGACATCAAACTCATCCTTGTCATAACAAGCGAATTACAATAAACATGAAGAGCACTCATGACACTATAGTAGTTGTTTATGGTAAGGGTGTGGGGTTTAGGGTTTAGAGCGATATCGTAAGCTGGGCTAGTAAGCCGGCTATACAGATCATCACAGAAGCTATAGAGGATACACAGCAGACCTAAGGCCTCAGGCATCCAGGATCTCAGTCCCAATCCCTAAACCCTAACCCCTAAACACTAAACCCTAATAAGCCTAACCCCCAAAACTGAAGGCCAGACTCAGAAAGCTCACAGCGTAGAGCTGCTGTGGCTGAACTCTAAAAGCCACTACCTGCTTGGGATTCCTGAAGCGGCTCCGTATCAGGATTTTCCGGAGATGTCTTGCCAAGGGTAGGTCTAGGGTGGTATTTCGTTTTTGTGTTTTTGTGGGTGGGTGGGAGGGGGGGGTTGAAACTTTATAGGTCTTAAGAACCCTTTAGAAGCCCTGAACTCAGAGCCCTGTTCAACCAGGAGATCCCAGCCCACACCCTAAACCCTAAAGCCCTAAGACCACCTGGCCTTTGCCGCCGCCCCAAGCGGGAGGCCCGCCAAAGTTCGTGGGCGCCCAGTCGCCCGCCCAGTCGCCCCAGCCAGCGCCTTTGCCTGGAGGCCGGGTCCATGTTTGGATACGGGTTCTCGTAGGGTTTAGGTTTCAAGGTTTTGGAGATTTAATGCTTCGGGCTTGAGGTTTAGGGTTCAGGGTTCAGCGTTTAAGGTTTAATGCTTTGGGTTTGAGGTTTAGGATTTATGGTGTAAGGTTTAGTGCTCATGGTTTAAGGTTTAGAGTTTAGTGCTTAGGGTTTGAGGTTTAGGGTTTAAGGGTTTTGCGATGGACTTGGGCAATGCCCAGCGTACATGATAGTTGCACACGCATGAAACTCAAGAACATGAGCCCTAAGCCCTAAAGCCCCTGCTATAGTACCGTTACAGGAACCCTAAACCCTAAACCCATACCAATGAGGGATGATCTGAATTCTTGTTTAAGGCCCCGCACCATGAGAGCCCAACGAAAGTATTGAATTCTTGCAATTGCTGCCATTGTTTCGGATGCTTTCAACCTCATGTTCTACCAGGACAGTGCCTTTTTGTGCCGTTTAGGGTCAGAGGGTCTAGGTAGGACATATTTCCGGGCGAATCCCACTTAATCCCTGAGCCCTGAACCCTCGCACACTTGGAGGACCAGCCAGTGAGAGTTCTGGAAACTGATTGCAGGGACGGCTTTTAACTGAACTCCCGACATACCCGCAAACCGGTATCGGTTTAGGGTTTAGGGTTTAGGATTTAGCCCGAAATCCCAGACAAACGAACCAACCAGGTTCTAACCCGAAGGGTCCAAAGGACCTAATAATCATATACTTGGGTTACGGATAGTAGTTTTGTAGGTTAGTATTCAGAAGATTATATGATTATTAGGTACTTGGACCCTTAGGGCAAGTCTTGAAAGCCTGAAAACAAATCCTCTTGCAAACCCATAACTCTGAACCCTACTTCCTTCGGAAGCCTGTTTAGGACCAGGGACTTGGCTACAGCCCTTGCTTCCAGCAAAAGCCTGAACCCTGAATTCCCCAACCATAAATCCGACATCATAAACCTTACTTGTTCAATATCCTCGGGACTTAGAAATCAAGATTTGGGATAATTTTACCCCCAAATTCAAAGGGGTTAAAGGATACCTACTCTACGACTGCTAGCAAGAAACTGAATCTATGTCCTGAGTCCTGCACCCTTACCTTAAATCCGAAGGCTTGAGCCGCCTTATTCAAGGCCATGTTCAAACGAAAAAGATAGTCTTCCTCTGGGGGTCTGAATTGAAGTATCAGGAAACCCGAGCCACAAAAAGCGTCAAGGATCCGCACCAACCCTAAACCCAAATCCCTAGACCCGATACCCCAAACCCTTCACCCTAGACCCTGAATCCTAGACCCTAGACCAACTTAGAACTCCTACTCCCTGAAGAGGGATTAAGGCTTAAGGCTTTAAGGTTTAGGGTCTACCACCCTACTTGGAGGATCATGGGACTTAGTAAAGTGGGTTTGATAGGTAGCTCTGTAAAGTAGGGTACTTTCAAAACGTGTAGAGAACTACGCATGTGTACCTTGACTGGGGTTATAACGAACTGATGACTGTAGTTACCCTTTTGTATAACCCTAAACCCTAAACCCTAAACCCTAAACCCGAAACCCCAAAGTTCAGGGTTCAAACGGATGCCGCCTGCAGCGGCCCCGGGTCCACGAACGAAGCCGGGGCGCGCAGCCTTGGGCGCTTTGTTCGACGAAGAGCGTAAGGCTTTAGGGTTAGGGTTTAGGGTTTAGGGTTTAGGGTTTAGGGTTTAGGGTTTAGGGTTTAGGGTTTTCTCATGGGGTTCGAGTTTTAGGGTTCAGGGTTTAGAGTCCAGGGCGCGGTGTTTTGAGGCTTAGGGTTTAGGACTTTTAAATTAGCAGGAAAACTGGTCCCGAAATATGCTTTCGAGCAATAGGATTTTGGGCTCAAGGGTTGGGCCTTGGCCTTAAAGGGTTCAGGGTCCAGGCTCATCATGGCAGAAATCCTCCAAGCTCAAGAGCCCAGAACCAAAGGCAGCGCACACAACCCTTTTGCAACAGGCTTTCCAGACAACCCTAAACCCTTTTGAAACCGGACTTGATGACTGCCAGCATTGCCTCAGCTGCCGTTCTTCAACCGAGGCCCGAACATGTAAACACTAAACCCTGCACCCTCAGGTATTGCAGACCTGCCCTCGGCCCTTTTTCCCTTAGGCCCTGTCTTCCACGAACCTGGACTGCGGACTACAAATCCGAAAATGTTCAATTCAATCCCTAAGCCCCAAACCCGCAGAAACCCAAACCCTAAACCCCTAAACCCTAAACCCTCAAAATCTGTTCAGCCAAGCAGCAACCGGCGCAGGGCCCACACCAGGCCACGCCGCTTGCGTGGCCCAGGCCTGCTCGGCAGCAGTTTTTCGGCACAATACAAGTGTCTTCATACTGTAAAAAAATTGTGGGTTTAGGGTTTAGGTTTAGGGTTTAGGGTTTAGGGTTTAGGGCCATTAAACGGCTTCGCAAAAAGTGCGGGCGGTGTTCAACGGCTTTGTGAGAACTCTATGTAGGTGCCTGTTGTTCACTGCTGACCGTGCACGGTTGTCTCGGGTCCGAGTCATGATTAGAGAAGTCTTGTGATGCAGTATGGACACGGAAACGTACTTACATACAGAGTGTATAGACTGAGACGGGATGGGCATCCTATTTATGCAGACCTATAGTAGGGCGACATGTAAAGTCTGGTGTGTGCTCTTCAAGGTTTGAGGCTTCAGAGATCACGGTTTACCTGCACCCAGATGAACTCAGACCCGACTCGATCACTCATGACTCACGACGAAGGGTTGGGTTATTGGGGATGTAAGCTCTAGCGATGATCCACTCCAGCATTGCTGATATGCGGTTTCGCATGAGCACTGCCACGTGAATCCAAAGGGGGTTATCTCAGCTGCTCCTGCAGTGCCCTCACCCCTGGGCTTCATTGGGCTTCGTCGTTTAAAAGGAAGCATCCTCTGCGCCGGACTTGCGTTGTGACTCACAGGATTGGAAAGCATGATGGTGCAAGGGTTTGGGTTTTGACCAACGCCAGGGCAGCTCTTTCAAGCATGTTCTGGCCGGTTCTGCAACGCATCTGGAATGCTCTGTTGTTAGCCTGGCTTTCAACGAAACCCTGTGAGTATGCTAGCGGACTATGAGCCTCTTATAGGGCAGTGGCAAAGTGGCCATCAGCTTCCTACCCCAGCCCCGAAGAACGACAACCCACACCCAAAACCCCTAAAACCTGAAGCCTTTACAACCCAAACCCCCAAACCGAGAACCTGCTTACTTCGCAAATAAACCAGGGAAATAAAAGGTTAAACTTTCAGATTACTACCAAATGATCAGAACCCAAAAGGCTACAGGTTGGGTATTCGAGAACTAAGCCTATACTCCACGACTTTTGAACCGGAACCCTGAAACCCTTAAGCCCTTTTCGACGTTGATTTTGCATACTGGCCTACAGCCCTAGAACCTGTACGAAAACCATAAAACAATGACCCCTTTCTAAAACCACTGTACCGAATCCCCAAAACCCTATATTAACACCCAAAAACATATGTATCGTAATCCTAAAACTTCTATACCGGAGCCCTGGAACCCTAAACCATAAACCTTCTATACGGGAGCCCTTGAACCCCACACCCTCAGCCAGCAAAAGCCTGGCCTTCGGCGCCGCCTTGGCCGCCCAAGGAGACCTCATCCGTTCGCGGCTTCAAGGTCGCAAAGGGTTTGAGGGTTTTCCTGTTTTCGGTGTTTGGTTTAGAGTTTTTGCCCTCTCGCATGGCAGAGAACTATGCTCACGGGCGAGGTTGTTTAAAGAGCTTAGAGTTTAGAGTTTAAGCTTGTTTTTTCCAAGTGTTCACTGGCCACAAGGTTGCAAAGAGGGCTCCCAAGGAACCCCGATAAGGTCCATGTCTGGGGTTCAGAGGCACCAATCCTAAACCCTAAACCTTAAACACCACAACCCAAAATCCCAAACGCTCTAACTACTAAAAGCCCTCAAGGCCCCAGGTTTCGAGTTGCTGAGATTATGGATAGGGTTCAGGGCCTATAACTCGGTTTAGGGTTTAGGATTTAGGTTTTAGGGCCTATAACGGTGTTCAGGGGTTTCGGGTTCAGGCGATTTCGCAAGTCCCGATGCAAAACGGTTCAGAGCTTGTTCTGCCTGGCACATTACACTTTCTGTAAGGCTTTGGCTCTTTTGTTGCTGCTGCTGCACTCGCAGAGCAGTTGCTATGCTGCGTTGAACTTCATTACCTTCGCAGATTGTTGCTGTGAAAACGCCAAGCCAATACTGTGGCGATGATCGCCGAACGATGGTGAGAATCTGATGATGGTAAGCTGGCGATGATCATGGTCAGGATTGGGTGGTCAGAGTATCGCCATGGTGCTCAGCCGTGGCTAGCGGCTGGGTGAGCGGAGTAGGATTTAGGGACAGTGCGGCCCAGAAGCGGCTGATTCATCTGCTGCTGCGCCAAGACCGACAGCTTTAGCCGAATACTCTCCTGGGAAAACAGAGCCCTAAACCCTAAACTCTAATTCCTAAACCGCAGAGCACCAGGGAGTTCTAAACCCTAAGGCCGAAGGCCTACTGCGTTGGTCAGCAAGCTTTGCCTGGGGTTTTCGGGCTCATGTGGGGCAGAAAGCACGAGCTTCACAAAAGCTATCATATGGGGAGGGTCTTAATAATTAGAATGCTGCCTTGGGGGTCGATAATGCTACCATGATCCTGGTACTAAGGAACCCAACGGCACGATGTGAGCAAAAATCCGACTCCTATCTTATATTAGCAGGAATGTTTAATGTTGAAACTCCTGTACAAGGGTCTATTGTGGGTGGCAACTGCTTGGAACAGTTGATCGACATCCTCCTAAGGGGCCCCTTTGCGTAGAAGTCCGAATCATTTGCATCATGGTGATATCCCGCTATAGCCCCTAAACCAGTAGACCATATTGTACTCCAAAGATCTCCAAAGCCTATTCTATGTACTCAGGCCCCTGCACAGCATCCTTGCACAAGCCTTCTGCAACTCATAAAAACCCTCAACAAGCCTGAACAAAACCTTATAAGATCGTAGAAGTTGTCCCCAATTGCCTTAAAGATCCTTAAGGTAACCCGACAGTATAACCCTCCAATAAATCTGAGGGGACCCTTCGGATAATAAAGCCTACAACCCTAAACCCCCTAAACCCTACAACCCTAAACCCTAAAACCCTAAACCCTAAAACCTAAACCCTAAACCCCCTAAACCCTACAACCCTAAAACCCTAAAACCTAAAACCCTAAGCCCTAAACCCTAAAAGCCTAAAACCTAAACCCTAAACCCTAAACCCTAAAACCTAAAACCTAAAACCCTAAAACCCTAAAACCCTAGAAGCCTAAA
>CAJNDV010022212.1:30762-42392 GCA_905221635.1 Symbiodinium sp. CCMP2456
ACATGCACATGCACATGCACACACACACACATACATGCATAAACCGACAAACAAAAATACATGCATACATACGTACCTGCATACATACGTACATACATACATACATACATACATACATACATACATACAATGTAGATACATGCATATACATGTGCATGTACATAGACATATACATGTATATATACTGTACATACACATACATGTACATGCTCATTTACTTCGCGTTCTACCTATACATATGCATATACATACAGGGTGATGATTCTTTCAGGCGCCATGGCTCAACACATGGACCTGCGCTATCACGCACTTGTGCCGGATTTAATCGAGAACAGGTCGGGATTAGCAGGCGCAAGGCGCGGGGATTTCTAGGCACATGGGAAAGATTTTTCACACGCGTGCAACGGATTCCCTAAATCCTATACCCTGACCCCTGAACAAAACCTGCGCGTGTGAATGATAATCCTGCGCATGTTCTTGATAATGCACGCGCATCTCTTCGACAAATCGCGCGCTTGTCTCTGATAAAACTCTGGCCTTTATTCCAGAACCATGGCGCAATGAAAACTCAAGAATTTTGTGAAAAGACAGCTCCCCATACATACATGCAAGCGTGCATATATGCACACATGCATCACAACGTACATGCAAATGCATGAATGCGTACATACATAACTACATACAGACAGACAGACCGTCGGGCGGATGGACGGACAGACAGACATGCGGGCAGAAAGGAAGACACGCAGACAGACAGGCAGACACAAAAACATTCGTACAAACAGACAAACATACAGACGTGACATAGAAAAGCTACGCTGCAAAGTTTAGGAGTTGAGGCTAGGCCTTGCTTAGGGGCTTTGTCGGGTTCGGAGATTGCAGTGCAAAGTTAAAAGGGTTTATGGATGCTGTTCAGAAAAAGCATTCATATTCCTACGAGCTTTTGTTGAATTTCTTTGCGGGCTTCGGGATTGAAATTCAAAAGCTCGTAAGGGCTGGGCTTCATGTAGTCCTTGCTCGCGACTTCACCAGCCCATTCGTATCGGATCCTCACTGCAAAGCAAGCCACAAGGTCTGGTTTCTATGGCTTCAGGGTTTTGTGTTTGTGGTTTTGGGTGTAGGGCTTTAGGGTTCTAGGGCTTGGGTCTAAGATGGTGCGCCAATCCTTCTGAATATGCCTTTTTGCATCAGGACTTTTGGGTATCTGCCAGGAAAGCCGGAAACCCTATGTCTCTACATTTTAGGGCAGTTTAGGGCCGAGGGTTTAGGGTTTCGGTTTCGGGTCTAGGGATTTCTAAAACATCCCGGCCCCAACAGCCAGAACCCCAGAACTCACAAACGCCGAAGCACCATATTCCGAGAAGGTTCTATATTTTAGGCATGCTACGGGGTTGCTGCACTATAGCACTTGATGAGGATTAAGGGGGCCTGCATAACTGGGCACTAGACACCCGAACAATCCCCAAACATCTGCTGCTAAAGCATAGCCGTAGCAGAATATGTGGACAAGGGTATGATATGAGCAAGCCCTTCCTTGGTTATCAATCCCTGCTATAAGTAGCTCGGCCGTGAATCTTGCCACAAAGGACATGAGTTGCAAACAGGATCATGGACGGGGTGGCACCAACGAGGGTACCCTAAACGCTGTCGGCACCGTCAACCCCCTGAGCCCTTAACCCCTACTGTACCAACCTTCTCAACCCTGAAGAGCTACAAGCCCTAAGCATCCGATCCTGGCAAGTCCTTTTTCATGACCCTGTGAGGTTGGCCATGTAAGGTTTACCGAAACCCCAAACTCTCTTGCCGCGACAGTGCAAACCACAATTAAAGCACTGTGGACTCATGCCAAAAAAGGCATATACAGGAATCCTGCTACAAGGGCTGATATCTATATATATATACAGATAGATAGACAAATAGATAGATAGATGTACATATGTATGATATATATATATATATATGTATACATACTCTTTCTACTTAAACATGTGTATACACATATATACAAGGTACCCCCAGTGACCTACCAAAGTTCGTATCCTAGTAGTGGTTGCGAGTTCACTTGAGGATTCGGGTAGGTTTCACTCTGTAAGCAGCGAAAAAGCGCAAGTTTATTTACTCTACGAAACATTGGAAACCAGTGTTTTTGCAGAAGTCTTCACGAAATATTGGTTTTTATTAATGATTTCCATGATTTCCATGTCTTGAGCAAATCACATCTTCAGAAATCATGGAAACCATTTGGCAAAAACCGATGTTTCGCAGTTTTCGTTTACAAAACATTAGGAAAACACCCATGTTTTGGCAGGGAAAACCAATGTTTTTGCAGACTTATTGCGATCATTGGTTAGAACCCATGAACTCCATGTTTTCCGGAACTCGCCCAAAGCAGAGGCGAGATCTTCCAGAAATCATGGAAACCATTGGCAAAAACCAATGCTTTGCAGATTTCCTTACAAAACATTGGAAAACCAATGGTTTTTGTCGTTTTCCTGTTCAAAGAATTCGAATCCCAATGCTTTGCAGATTCCCATCACCAAGCATTCAAGAACCCTAAACCCTAAACCCCTAAACCCCTAAACCCCTAAACCCTAAACCTTGCTGTACTTCCAGATTGCCACAGGGCTCAAGGACATGAGTGTGGTTTCGGGTTGGAGTTTGGGTAAAGGGGTATTGTTGGTTTAGTTCAAACCGGAAACTAAATTTAGCTGACGGATAAGAACGGGATATGCTAAATATTTGGCTGATTTTGTATGATTATCAGAGAATGTACGCCTGATAGAGTAATACTAGAAGCTGTGTAATTGCTGCAGGTGATGCGGCGACAACTACGACCTCTAAATGTTGCCGAAGACTTCACAAAACAAGAGTTATTTCTTAGATAGTATAAACACACTGACAGATGCAACTTTTAAAGGATGCTCAGATGCTGAACGGGCAGTATCTACCCGATCCTAATTGCTTCGGATTTGGATTTGACTATCATGTTCAAAAATGTTCTAGCTTGTAAGTATGATATTTATCCGGAAAGACATTATTGACTTAATCGCCACATTGAGAATGTCATGTATGTGTACCAAACATTAAAGATTGTTGAATCAAAGCGCAGTCAGATTATGACTATATGTTTTAACACTTCATGATTGAATAATATTCAGTTCATGTTCAACCATTTCAGACTTAGTGGATTGTTGGTGCTTGAATGCTCGTCTTCATTGCGAATATAGTCACACTGACATTGTGACAACGCTAAGCTGGCCATCATTGTGCGTATTTGAGCGATTGTCCAAAAATGAATTCTTATGCATATTCCCTGTATGCGCTTCGTCTCCAACAATTGATCAAATGCATGTTCTGCATATATCAGCACCTGTTTAGCATGGAGACCGTGGTTAAACAAATGTCTGAAACGCCCAAATCTGATCAGCATGCTGCAACCAATGTATGTACTGCCAGATTTTGACTAGCACATGCTTGAATAAGACTTCATGCTTGAATAGACTTCAGTTCATATTCAGCCGTTTTGAACTTAGTTGATTATTGGTGCTTGACAGATATTCGCTTAACATTAATTAAGCTAGTCTTCACTGCAAATATAGTCAGACTAGTATTGGCTCAACGTTATTCTAGTCTTCATTATGCGTGGTTAAACTTTTCCGCTTCCTGTATGACATTGTTCTCTAAAATCTACTCGTATGCATGATTCTTGCATACATCGGCAATTGTTTAACACAGAAGCCGTGCTGTTACACATATCTGAAGGGCCTTCCAGCCAATATATGTACTGCACAGTTTTGGGTTGCTCAATACCGGGTGGACACGTCAATCGCATTTTTTATCAAGGAATATCACCTGCCTTTGCATGTATATCCGGCTGGCTAAAAAAACCTGCTTGATACTGTATTGCAGCACAAGAACATACTGAAGCAGTTGATGCGCTAGTAGGGAATGCTTCATCAAGTTTCAACCGGTGTTCATTCGATGTTACTGGCTAGCAACTGATATTTACGCCATATACGAACCACGTCTAAGATCCTCCTTTTTATATCATCTTACTATCACTAGTAGACCTCTTCCAAAACCACGCTAAATGAATCAGCAACATTAGTTGAAAAAACATTCTCAAGTACAGGTTATGTGGTTTAAATGCGCGTTTAATATGCGGAGATTTAACATCTGCAAATACTAATTCGCAAATACTTGATTACCGCCATCCCAACAATGATACAGTTAGCAATTAGCTTACGAAGAAATATGAAGGAGTGATATGGCATAGGTTTGAGGCAATGGGGAGTAAATATCCACCCAGCACTGACAAGGTATTACACCACTGCATTAATTGTTGTCACTTTTACGGTTCATTACGCATGAACTGATAGCACTTTGTATCAAACAAGTGTTGAGACTATAGTACGTGCAGAGACATTGGTTCCACAGTACACAACATCAAGAGTTACGCAAGTATTCCGTAGATGCTGGATTAGAACCTGTTACATATTCACCACATGTTTCTGCATACAGCAACCATGCCTCTGAGAGAGAAGCCAAACTAGAAGTGGTCGATATACTATGTCTACCACTCGAAAAGAGTGCATATTTCGGTCAGTGAAGTCTGCATAGTAACGTTAATAGCATTGCGTGCGCAAGCCAAAAACGGTAGGTCGCTGAGAGGGGATGTAGCATGAATAAACAAATACTAAATAAAAAAATAAACATATATATATATACTTATATATATATATGTATTTGCTATTTAGGAAGGGGCTTCAGTAACTAACAACCCTGGCTCTGGCCGAGGTGCTCGGAGAAGTTCTCCGTCTCGTCGGGGAGGGTGAAGTCGGCGAAAGTGCCTCGGTGACTGGGGCTTTTAAGGTCTCTCAGGTTGAAGCCATGGGCCCCTAGTATACCTACTGTATACCCTATATGTACCCTTAAGGGTCCCTAGAAAGGCTTCAGGGTCCATTTTAGTGGCCCATACTTCTAACCTCAGAAGGTCTGACGTTCAGGATCCAGGGCTTTGGGTTTACAGTAGGGTTCGGGATTTAGGGCTTAGTGTGTAAAGGTCTGGAGTTCAGGGTTTCAGGGTTTAGGGTTTAGTGTCTCGTTTACTGTGGCTTTCTGCATCTACCTAAAGGAACATCCGACACAGTACCTAAGGCGTTCATGGGGAGTTCTTCTGGAGTTGTTTGCAAGGCTATGATAAGGAATCCCCAAAATATTATAAGTAATTATTAGGCTTCTATAGTATAGGTAATTATTTAAGCTTCTATAGTATAGGTAATTATTTAGGCTTCTATAGTATATGTAATTATTTAGGCTTCTATAGTATAGGTAGTTATTTAGGCTTCTATAGTATAGGTAATTAGTTAGGCTTCTGGAGTTTAGGTACAGTAATTATTGAGGCTTCTATAGTAAAATATACCTCTAACCACAAGTACTTGGAGTTTCATGGGTAGTTATAAGTAGGGTTATAAGTCCCCTAATATGGGTTATAATTATAGTTAGCTTACCACTTATAACTACCCATGAACCTCCAAGTAAGGTCCCTGTGTCATGTCGGAGCAGGGCCTGGCCCGGGGCGCGGTGTCTGAACCTATCAGCCCCGCTTGCCTATGGACTCCTGTACTTAGGGTTTAGGGTTTAGGGTTTAGGGTACTGCCCCCATACAGTAACAGTCTACAATAGGGCTACTATTAAGGGCCTAATATATCCATAATATAAATCTACTCCAACTGTTACTGAGCCTACGTAACTGAACCCGAAAATCGAAACCTTAAATCCTGAAATCCTGAGGCCCTAGACGCTGAACCCTGTTGCAAAACTGTACAAGCCAACCGGAAGCTTCGAGCAAAGAAGCTGTTGAAGGTCACCGACACCATGTCGGTGGTAGAGCGGGGCAGGAACCAGAGCCGGGACTCCTGGGTCACTTCCGGGTAGGGGTTTAGGGGTTTAGGGGTTTAGGGTTTAGGGTTTGGGGTCTTGGAGGCAGTATGTACATAGATAGATAAGCAGATAGATAGATATTCATATGCAGTTATAACCATGATAGAACCGATATCATGTAGGAGCTTTAATCATTAGAATAGGGCTTTGGAGCCCAATATACTATCATTATGATGAGGAACCCCCCAAAATACTGCAAGTAATTATGGAGGCCCCTATATTAAGAATCCTTATCGTGCCAGAGGCTGTAGAGCGTCTTTTTTCATTCGCTTCCCTGCCTGACAAAAAACGCTAAAGAGACGTCATCCTTTTATGCAACTAGTATAGGGGCCTGGACAATTAATATTACGGGATTTTGGGGTATATTATACTAAAACTATAATAACAAGGGACAACCGACATAGTTTAGGTAATTATTTAGGCCCCTATTTTAGGCTCTAAGTGTCAGCCATCAAGTCCGCCCACGACCTGAAGCTCACCTCTGCTGGTTGAGATTCCAAACGGTTTAGGGTTTAGGTTTTAGGGTTTAGGGTTTAGCGGGCCAAGAAGCACGTCATCCTACAACCACCGAACGTGTAGAAATCAAAAGCCCCAAACCCTGAAGCCGTCCATTTAGGGTGTAGGGTTTTCGAGTAGCCTGATGATGGTGCAGACACTAAAGGTCTTGACGATGATAATGATGAGGAGGACTATGAGTCCTCGTGTCTCTTATGACTGAAATTACCCGTAAAAACTATCACGTTTATTATTGGTTTGTGACTTCTGCTATTACTGCTATTGTTATTATTGAGGTTGTTGTCAGTATTGCTATTGTTATTATTACTGCTATTATTCTTACTGTTGTTACTATTGCTATCCCCCAAATACTCGTACTTTCATAATCACCATTACAATTACGATTAAGATTCTTGCTACTGTTGCTATTACTATTTCTATTACTACTACTATTAATATTGGTATTAGTATCTGTGTTTTTTCATTTTTGTTCGTGTTACAATTATGGTCGAGATGACTCTGGGTATACTTATTATTGTTATTCTGAATATGATTATGATTATGATGAAATTATTCCTATTCAACAGACTTTACTTTACCAATACAACCCTTTTTTGCGACAGGCTTTCCACCTCGCCCGGAGTTGGACCTTAAACCCTACAAAAAGAAACAGCCCGCTTCTCTTCAATGCACCCTAAACCCCAAACCCTAAAACCCTTTTTTGAACCCAGACTCTGCCAATAACCCTAAACCCTAAACCCTAAACCCCAAACCCTAAAACCCTGAACTTGCCCCTAAACCCAAAGCCCCAAACCCTAAACCCTAAACCCCAAACCCTAAAACCCTAAACCCTAAACCCTAAACCCTTAACCTTAAACCCTTAACCCTAAACCCTAAACCCCCTAAACCCTAAAAGGATGGCCTCCTCGTCCAGCTCAGCGACAGGGGGTGCCTCGGGCTCCTCCTTTGGCTCCTGCTCGTAGCTTGCCAGGTTTTGGCAGTTCAGACTTTTGTTAGGGTTTAGGGTTTAGGGTTTAGGGTTTAGGGTTGAGGGTTGAGGGTTGAGGGTTTCGGGTTGAGGGTTGAGGGTTTAGGGTTAAAGGTATAGAGCTCGAGGAGCCTCCCGAACTCTGACATTTGAGCCTCCTAAGGAATCTCCTGGCCTTAAGAAATAAAAATGGGTCCTGGGATATATATATATATATATGTATATATATATATATTGTACTATAACCCTATACACACACACATATATATATATACTTATTTATAGATCTATCTATCTATCTATCTATCTATCTATATATAACCCTAAACTCTAAACCGTAAGTATAAACAGGAATGCCAAACATATTTCGGCCCCTATGCGGTCGCCGGTGGACCCGGCCCGGGTCTCTTGAGAGCTGAAAGTCATTTTGCTGCCCTGACCCTTGAGTATCTCGCAGTTCCGCTAGGAACACGGTTTCGGGTTTAGGGTTCAGGGGTTTAGGGGTTTAGGAGTTTAGGGATTAGGGTTTAGGGTTTAAAGTTTACAGTAGGCGTTGTTTCCGCTCACTCGCTGGCAAAGAAAGCAAGCCCCCGCGCCCGCTCTCTAACGCTAGACCCTGAGCTCCCATGCAGCTGTGTCGTACCAGAGCGTGCCAGAGGCTCGAACTCACAGAGCGATGAGGGTTTAGGGTGAATCCCAAACCCAAGACAAAACCTTAACCAACATCCTCCCGCTTAAGCCCTAAGCACAACTCCCAGTCCGTGAACCGAATCCCAAAGTACCCTAAACCCTAAACCCTAAACCCTAAACCCTAAACCCTAAACCCCTAAACCCTAACACCCCGAAGCCTTCCTAAACCCTGATCCCCAACCATTGAACTTACCCTAAAGCCCTATAAGCCCAAGATCCCAAAACCCCGAAACCCACGATCCCTAAAGCCCCATCTTCTCTCTTCTTCAACAACCAAGCCCACAAAGTTCAACATTTTTTTGGATAGAAAAAAGTGTAAAGTTCTCCATTGGCTATCTAAGTATTTTAGAGACCAACCCGAAGCCGAAGATGCCTAAAAAAAGCTAGGCCCTGCCACGACCTCCTTCATCTGCATGTCCGCATCTTCCTCGGTTTAGGGTTTCGGGTTTAGGGGTTTAGGGTTCAGGGGTGCCAAATTTCTCCCAGCCGTGAAAAGGGGTGCAGGTTTCGGGGGACTTGCGCGTTCCCTCCTCGCAGTGCTTACCCCTCAGAGCCTGCACTTTTGGGGCTCGGCTCCTTACTATGGGGGCTTCCGAAAATTTGGGACCCTCATGTAGCACCCTAAAGAGTAGGATCCTTATTATAAGAACCCCCAAAAGAAGGTACCCGGTGTTTTCGGAAACTCCCACATCTCAACTCGGGTTTTTCCGGGCTGGGTTCTAGAGGTCAGGCTTTAGGGTTTCAGAACTTAGGGCTTAGGGTCTAGGTTTGGGTTTAGGGTTGAGGGTTGAAGGGTTTAGGGCTTAGGGTTTCAGAACTTAGGGCTTAGGGTCTAGGTTTGGATTTAGGGTCTAGGGTTGAGGGTTTGGGGTTTCAGAATCTAGGGCTGAAGATCTTCAGGGCTTGAGGCCGTAAAGCTTGCATTACTTGAGGCTCGCTGAGTTGTGGTTATTGGTTTAGGGGTTTAGGGTTTAGGGTTTAGGGCCACGCTGAGAGGCCTGGGGTTAAGTCTATTGGGGTTCAGCAGCTCCGGATCGAGCAGTTTCAAAGTAAAGTTACATTCACGATTTAAACATAACACCCACCCACCCTAGAATCCCATAACATTGGAAAATATACATACAGGTATTTCATTCAAATGAATTCCATTCACAATAAGATTTGTTCGCCCTAAACCCAGGAACTTTAAACCCAGGAGCCCTAAACCCGTTAAGCAACGAAACAAGACTAGTAGGGACCTTTCTGTAATTAAACACAGAAAGAACCCAAACAAATAACTGTTTAAGACTTTTCGTTTTGCGCTCTTCAGTTGTTCGTATTGACCTTTATGATGGCCTTAAACCACGAATATTCGTGACTTAAACCCAGGAGCCCTAATATTCGTGATTTAAGGCCAGGTCGTTCGTGGTTCAAAGCCAGTTGTTCGTGGTTTAAGGCCAATCGTTCGTGGTTTAAGGCCAGTCGTTCGTGGTTAAGGCCAATCGTTCGTGGTTTAAGGCCAAATCGTTCGTGGATTAAGGCCGATTTTGCCTTAAACCGAACCACCTGGCTTTAAACCACGAATATTTCTGGCTTAAGGCAAAATCGTTCGAGGTTTTAGGCCGGTCGCCTTGAACCACGAATTATCGGCCTTGAACCAAGCAATATTGGCCTTGAGCCACGAAGTCTGGGCCTTGAACCACGAATTATTGGCCTTGAACCACGAATTATGGGCCTTGAACCACGAAGTCATTGAAGCTTAAAGTAACATATGATAAAAGGTTCAAGGTTTTAGGGTTCGGGGTTTAGGAATTGTACTAGTTAGGGCTTCAGGCGTTCAGGGGTTTTGGCGCTCACCCTCGGACAACCCAGGCGAGGCAAAGGTTCTTAGGTCGGCCAGGTGAAACCACACAAACGTGAAGCTGTCATCAGAGGTAAAGAGAACAATAAAAGATCAGGCATACCATAGACCCATAAATCTAAAGGGACCTCTCCCTCTGGCACTGAAATCCTGCCGTAGCGGAAACCGAAGTCGTCAGTCCCGACTGAAAACTACATTGGATGGTCACGAGCAGGTATACGTCGGTAGGGGCCTATGAAGAGGTCCAATCAAAAGGCAGGGCGCCCGGCCAAGATGGATCCGATCGGAATCGTTCAGGGAATTAGCGTTTTGGATTTGTTTCGGGTTAAACCCTTAAAAACCTTAAAAGCCCTTAAACCCTCTAAACCCTTTAAACCCTTAAAAACCCTGAAAACAAACACTTAAAACCCTTAAACACAATTTTAAAAAAACATTGAAACCCTTAACAACCCTAAAAAAACCCTTAAAACCCTGAACCCGAAGTCGGCCTTGGCTTCTTCCTTGACCTCTGCCACCTCCTCCTTCATCTCCTCGTCTTTTGCCTGTGACTCGGCGTCATAGGGGTTTAGGGTTTAGGGTCCAGGGTTTAGGGTTTAGGGCTTGTTGCATGAAATACTCCCTCTGTCACTATACCCATAGGCCCCATAGTAGATCCTTGTTGGGATTACCGTATAGGATTCTAAGTATGAACCCCAAAAAAGGAACTCCTATGGGGCCTATGGGTAGTGTTGCAGGTTTCGGTTTCTAGTCTAGTGCTTCGGTGTTTCAGGACTGTAGGGTCTTGGCGTTTTGTGGGGTCTTGACTGTTAGGGTTTGGGGTTACGTGGGGAAATAGCACCACCCAACAGAGACACCAACTGACGTATCCTTAATGTTCAGGCTCTCCCATACCAAGGACACCTCCAGAGTTGAGAGTTCAGGGCTCAGGGTTACAATGTTGAGGGTTAAGGTTCACGGCTTAGGGAGTTTAGGGTTTGAAGGTTTCTGCAGTCAAAACTGGGGCAAGCCTAAGGGTTTGAAGGTTTAGGGTTTAAGTAGGGTTTCCCGACGGGTTCGGTAAAAGCTGATTAGAGCTAACTAGGGGGTTTGTATATGATCATGATGGTCCTAATTATATGGCGACAGAAGGGTTTGCAGAGGGTTGTAAATACATTTAACTTACGTCGCAACAGCAGGCTTTTGGAGCAACACAAGCAGTGCGCGAAGTTGTGGTTGCCGTCGGCAGAATGTGCGCAGCCCTGTACCAGATTGCATGGCCAAAGGGGTGGTGCCAGCACCGACGACCTTGCACTTCCGCACTGCATTAGCAAAAGACTTGCAAACTCCGACTGCTGCGCCGAATCACCTAAACTTTCTTCTTTTGTTCGTGTTCGACTCCTGCAAAAGGTGTGCAACCTCCACGTGCCCTCTCTGAGCTGCAATGTGCAAAGCGGTGGCGCCATGATGCGTGGCCTTGTCCTTGTCTGCATTGGCCTCCAGCAAAAGGCGTGCAACCTCCAGCTGCCCTTCGTGGGCTGCGATGAACAACGGCGTGCTGCCATCATGCGTGGCCTTGTCCTTGTCTGCTTTGGCCTCCAGCAAAAAACGTGAAAGTTCCAGCTGCCCCTCGTAAACTGCGATGACCAATGGGGTGGCGCCATCCTGCATGGCCTTGTCCTTGTCTGCATTGGCCTC
>CAJNDV010022212.1:46470-57146 GCA_905221635.1 Symbiodinium sp. CCMP2456
GGTCTCGTAGCCATAAAGCTTGAGCCAAAAGCCCTAAACCCTGTAAACGCTGTAAACCCTGAACCCCGGGCCCGAAAACCCTAAGAATTGAATTTTGAGTCCGGCCCTGTGCTGAGACAGGAGAAGCCAAAGCCCTCAAGTGGCACGAACATGCGAACTCTAATGGGGAGTCCTTTGGGTTCAGGGTGGTTTTGGGTTTAAGGTTTAGGGTTTCAGAACAGCAAGAAGAAGAACCCTCTAGGGTTTTTATATGAGTTGTACAACTTTTTGGGGAGTTCTCTAAATTGGGGTCCCTTTCTAGGTCCCCGAAACAGCACGGCACCCTTATAGATAGAAAGGATCCTACAAGGGACACTAATTTAGAGAACTGCCCATTTAGGAACTAGAAGGGGATAGACGGGGAGCCCGAAACTCCTCATCCCTTACCAGTACCCCTTCGTGAGGGATTCTTTAGAGGTTTCCAGCCGAAGGGCAGCCGCAAGGCAGGCAAGAGTATACAAACAATGCATTATAATAACAACCATAACAACAAATAGTCATAGACCTGAGTCCATGTCGCATCGAACCCTGTTCTCAAAAAGAGAGCTTCTGGAACCCTTTAAAATGCTAAAGCTCCAAACCCTAAACCCGCTTCACAAAAGTGGCCTTACTACGAAAAGAACACGAGGATGTTTTGGCTTACTGAAGCAAAATGATAAATGAGCTCTGCGGAATAGTATTGATAACTGTTCATGCCCCTATTAAACTATAGTACCGGTTCGAGTAGCACATGTAAAAACACCCTACACCCTAAACCCTAAACCCTATACACCCTAAACCCTAAAGGAATCAAAATGAACCAGTCTTTCAGATCCTCGCCTTCGCAGCCTCGGCCGCCTTTCTCTGCTGCTCCTCTGGAACTGTTTAGGGCTTAACGGGGCTTAGGGTTTTTGGGTTTAGGGGTTTAGGGTTTGGGATTTAGGGTTTAAGGGGCTTAGGGTTTAGGGGCTAGTTTAGGGTTTAGTTTAGGGTTTAGTTTAGGATTTAGTTTAGGGTTCTTCTCCGGGTTCCGGGTGCCTACGCTGCAGCCAGACGAGGTCTCTTAAGTGGTGTCACTTCAAGCACGTGCTGCTTGCACCACACACACCATGTCAAGATGACATATGAATATCAAAACGAAACAGAAACTCAACACCGATGCTAGCAGGCTAGACGCATGCTTGATCTGAGTGCCCCCGAAATCATGAACACGCGGCACAAGCCTTGCCGGCATCTGGCAGACATAGCCTGACATGTTGAACCACAGGAACAATGCAAGATCCTCCTCAGCCCAAAAACTGTTAACCTGTCGAGTCTTAGTAGGATTATATAAGATTTAGGTTAAACGGTTAAAGGTTAGCTACTCAGCCCTAAGATCTCAGGCTACTACACTAGGTTTGGACAAAACTCACATGTAGCAGCAAAAATCCTTTCACAAAGCAACACACAAATTGAACCCCAACAAACCAAACACCATCAAAACCCTGAACCCTAAACCTAACAAAACCCTAAACCCTGACCCCAACAACATCAAAACCCTTTTTGCATCACCCTAAACCCAACAACATCATAACCCTAAACCCTAAACCCAACAACATCAACACCCTTAACCCTGAACCCTAAACCTAACAAAACCCTAAACCCTAAACCCAACAACATCACAACAGCTCCATTCGCCCTGGGCTCCTGTAATGCCAGTTGCTGCGCTCTTAGCGACTCCAGCGCCTAAACGCTAAACCTTGCACCCTTTCTTGCCAACAACATCAAAACCCTAAACCCTAAACCTAACAAAAACCCTAAACCCAACATCAAAACCTTTTTTTGCAACTGGCTTGCAACGTCATGCCAGGACAGCTGTCTCGCTCCACGCTGCACTTGCGACATCAAAATAACCATAAACCGTAAACCCTAAACCTACAAAACTCAAACCGTAAGCGCAACAACATCAAAACCCTAAACCCTTTTACATCAGGCTTGCATACATGCAAGCCTGATGCAAAAAAAATATACCCTAAACCTAACAAAACCCTTTTTTGAACCCAGTCTCTTAACAAAGCCCTAAACCCTAAACCCAACAACATCAAAACAGCTCCATTCGCCCTGGGCTCCTGTAACGCCAGTTGCTGCGCTCTTAGCGACTCCAGCTGCCTCTGCCGCTCCTGTCGTCGGCTTGGGGTGGGGGGGGGCCTTGGGTTTAGGGCTTAGGGTTGAGGGTTTAGGGGTTTAGGGTTTAGGATTTACGGATGTTAGGGTATGTTAAATATAATAAAGAGCCCCCAAAATAGTATAGGAAATAAGAAAAGCCCCTATACTAGGGTTCAGGAGCTTTGGGTTACGGCTTGGAGGAGTTCAGGGTTCAGAGCTTGGCCAGCGGACTATGGTGTAGAGCGCTTTAGGGCAAAGGATTTCGCGTTTAAGGCTTGTCTTGGGGTTCGGGGGGTGAACAGTGAGCGTCTGAAGGGGTGGATTGACAGTCTGAAAGCCAAGCCCTAGACACAAACGTCAATGTGGAAGCTGTTTTGAGCTGTTTTGATGGAGTCAGTATTCCCTTAAGAACCCCTGCGCATAATAATCCCCGAGAAGTGCTCATGGAGATGCGACCGCCTAAATCCTAAGCATGCGTGATGCCCTAAGCGCGCGACAGAACCCCCTCCAGAAGCCTGAGCCTGCAGCGAACGATCAGAACCAACGGCCCCTTAGAGCCATATAGCACTTTGCTACAACACACCCTCCCAGAGAACCTAATACCCCTTAATTAAGGAATATACTTTATATTATAGGGGCCTTGATATTATGATTTAAGGTATATTCCTGAATTAAGGGGTATTGGGCTCTCGGGGCTATAAAACCCCACAGAACACCCTAGACAACTCCAGCATCAAGGCCCGCGCAAACCGCGATAAAACACCGTGTCAAAACCAAACAAACGCACATCGAAAAGACACCTAGCCCAACCCTGAGAATAATATTGCTTGAAAAACCTTATGAAAAGTATAAAGACATGCCAAAAATCCGATAAGTCAACCCTATGAAACAAATAAACGAAACCTTGAAACGCCGATGGAAACCCGTTTAACAGCATGCTGCATTAAACAGCCTATCTAGACTTGTACCAAGGACCCAGCAAAGCCCTACCGCGAACACTAAATTATCCACATGGAGACAACCTGCCAGAAAAAACAGCCATCTAAACCTAATGGCACCTTTCTGAGACCTTTTAGAAAGCCCCGCGAGCAACTATATTCAAACCGTTACAGACGAAACCTGTGAGAAATCCCATGTGCAACAGTAGCACACATCAGAATGACGATCGACAAACATGTATTCAACCCATTAAACCGAATAGACACCTATTGAAGCCCTGCAAATCCCTGCACAACACCGGCACAGAAATATTGACCATTCAAAAGAAGGGAGGTATGTGAGGCACGTGAAGGCTACAGGACCATCACAAAAAAGAACTGTGATATAAGTGATATATTGTACCAGGCCCTCGACAACCTGTAACAACAACGCCGATCAAAGACCTTACCAAAACAAACAAACCATCATACAAAAACCTCACTATTACTAAACAGAAAATCAAATTTTTAAACCACTAATAGCCTTTATTTACACAAAACCTGTAAACACCCGCTACACACCTTTTAGCAACCATACATCCAAACCGTGTAAGAACCTATCAACACACCACAATACACAAATGCGGTCAAGTCCTATAAGCCCCTATAAGCCCCTATAAACCCTAAACCCTGAACCTAAACCCTAAACCCTAAACCCTCTAGGTCCTTGTCAGCCTGTCGCACTTTCCATTCGGCATCGAGCTTCTCCTTGGAGGGGTTTGCCCATATGCCCCATAGTAGTTCCTTTTTGGGATTACCTTATTAGAAGGATAGGATTCTGAATACTACTATGGGGCCTATGGGTAAGGTGTTTATGGTTTGTTTATGAATTAGGGCTTGCCGTGGAATAGCGCCCAGGCGACAGTATCTTGCGAAAAGGCTGTGTCGAGTGGATTGTAGTATGGCGAGGAGCTGTGAAAGCTGTCTGGAGGAGCCTGCTCCTTCTTTCTCTACCACCCAACGCCGAAAAAGGTACAAGCATCCTATGCCTTTGCGGCTTAAGGGCTATCATGCCACAAGTGCTTTCTTTTTCTGTGCCCAGACAGGCACGCGACGGGTACAGGGCAGGACAGGCAAGGGGCCAAGGGGCAGGGCAGAGGGCAGAGGGCAAAGAACAGAGAACAGGGCGGGCAGACCAGGGAGCAATGGAGGAGAGACCCCAAAACCAGAATAGACGCGCTCAAGCCGAGAACCCCTGGACGAAAGCCCTAAACCCACATGAAAATCAGAAAAAAGCTACCTTAATGCATAAGCCTTTAGCCTAGACAGCAACCTGGGCCACGCAACCCTGAACCCTAAACCCCAAACCCTAAAACCTAAACCTAAGCCTTAAATCCTAAACCCTAAACCGAAACCTTAAACCCAGGAACCGAGGCAACCATGAAGCCGAAACCCGACCCCACCGCGCTCCCGGCCCACCTGCTTCTCTGCCAGAAGCACGGCATGAGCCTTTGCCTTGAACGCCTCGCCACGATTTAGGGTTTGGGGGTTAAGCGTTTAGGGGTTTACGCTCTCGCAACTCGGACTCCGCCAGACGAGGTCTCTGTGTGCAACTATACCATGCGTCTTGAACTAGATGGCAATCACCGTTTAGGGGTTTAGTGTTTAGGGTTTAGGGCCAAAGTTTATGTAGGGGTTGTGAAGTGCTTTACAAAAACGGGGGGGCGTTCAAACTAGAATGGTATTAGAATGGAGTTCTCTCTGTGACCGGAGCTATGAGAGTTGCCATCGGGGCTACCATAAAGGGTCTAGTGTAGGAGCCGTAAAAGCTAGACTCGGATTCCTCTGTACGGGCCTTCATAATCAGAAGAGAGCTTTGGTGGGTCCTCCTTACAATAATAGTATGATATACCCCCAAACCCTATTGCGCTTCAGGGCGACTCTTGAGGTTCGAAGGATCTGAGGGGTGTCGGGGCTTGGAAGGTCTACGGCTTTAGGGCTTTAGGGCTTTTCTCCCACCCGCTTTAGGGGTTTAGGGTTTAGGGGTTTAAGGGTTTTAGGGTTTTGGGGTTTCAGGGCGTTAGGGTTTTAGGGCTTAGGGGTTTAAGGCTTTATTGAGGGTTTTGGTGTTTATTGGGCCACCCGGACACTGCACGCGAGGGTCTTCTGTGCACATTGAACGGTTCCACTGCGGGCTGGGGTGTGGGCTTGGGGAGGACGGTTTCCATGCCAAGGCTCCTGCTCCAAACTCCTTGCTGAAACCCTTATTTCTAAGGTTGAAACCATGGGCCCCTAGTATGGGCCCTTAACCTTGGGATCCTTATACATCTACTATATACCCTATATGTACCCTGAAGCGTCCCTAGAAAGGCCCAAGGGCCCATATTAGGGGCCCATACTTCTTCTTTTAACCTTGGGCTTATGGAGAGAATCGGGGTTACTTGTCAGGTCAAGGTCGGGAGAGTAAAGTGGTCCCCTACGACTGCGAAAACAACAAAGCGCCTCAACCACCTAAACCCAAAGCCCTAAACCGTAAACCCCTAAACCCTAAACCCTTCAACCCTAAATCCGAAATCGCTTGGAACCCCCAATCTTCAAAACCCGGAGCCCTCGAACAGGAACCACCAACTCTCAATGCAACAGCCCTGAACACCCTCGACAGGGAATCCTAAACCTGAATTGCATGTAAGCGCTGTTGGCGATTTTTGAGGTTTGTATATAATATGGGGATTAGGGCTTGGGTTCTTTTCATGCCGGCTGGCCGTGTTCTTCAGGTTCCGCACACTTTTCTGCGCTTTGCAGGGAAGTTTCAAAGGACGTCGTGAGTCTGCAGCTCGTCCTGAATTTGGATTTCAGATGCTCTGCGAGGCACCTGTGCACCACTTGGGCTGCATGGTTCCTCGGAAACGCACGTTTCATGGCCTGGCTTGATGCACCACGCTGGGAAAGAACCGCAACTGGCTTCTCATTGCTGCAAAGGCTCGAACAAAGCTTTGGTCACTTGGCAAGCCCTGAACCCTAAACTCAAGTTACGTACCTGGACAATGTTACGGCTCATTTTAGCCTGGAAGTGAAGATTTGAAATTCGGGCCGGGATACGGGGCGTCGAGGTGGGCCCTTGCATCGTTTCGGGTGTGGGTGGGTTACTAGTTGGACGACGCCTGTGAGAAATCCTAAGATTTTTCAATGCCCATGAATCCCCAAGACCATCCCCTGAACTGTCAACCCGAACCCCTTAGTCCTAAGTCAAAAACCCTCCATCGTAAAATCCTAAACCAAAGGGCCCGGCCTCTGGAGGCTCGCCCACCACCACCACAGCCACGCGCTTGAAGTGGGGGAAGTCGAAGCGAAAGGCGAGATCCTGGTGGTGGCTGTTCGTGCGCAGGGTCTCGGGTGCAGGGGTTGGAATCTAGGGTGCAGGGTGGAGGGTGTGGTGTTTTTGGTGGTGGCACGAAAAACGTATGTTTCTACATGCGTTATTTACCTCCTTTTCTTTTTGTAACACTATCATAAGATCACCTGAGGAATGCTACGGTTTACGAAAGTTTACGGTTTAGGGACGTATGGGTGTAGGGTTCAGGGTTTATGATTTGGGTGTAGCATTTTCTGAACGTAGTTAGTAGGGCATGTAAGGCATTAACCGGAAAGGTCCAGCAAGCCTAACAATCAGAACCAGGTACTTACTTCAGGGTGTGGCTTTAAGTGTTGATGGCTCTGCCAAAAACATAGCAAGCAAGTCACTGTGATGGGTTTATAAAGCGCTTCTCACAAAGATTTCGTGGGATTGTGATGTTGTACTAACCCTAAAACTCTTAAAATCCAAACATCCTGAAAGCAAGATTGGCGAAGGCATGACAAGCCATCACCCAGAACAAGCGACGTAGTGGTTTTGACGTCCTCACCTACGATAGCTACAACCTGGGCAGCAAAACCTCCCAATCGCCCATCTCGTGGCATATTATCGACACTTGCGCAACCTCAGGCCCTAAACTTTTATTCTTACGTGTTAGAAACCCGTACAGTGCCTGAACGGGACGCTCAAGCCAGGAAGACCCAAGCCACTGATTTCTCCGCGCTCGCACGTTTGCTCCGCCCCTTGGAGCAACCCAGGAGCCCCATGCAGAGGAGCAACTCTTCAGCCTGACTGAGGATTTTATAGGTCTTCACATGGACTTTATAGGACTTTGTAAGCTACTTAGGGCTTGGTATGATTTAGAGCTTCAGGTGTCTACTGTAGAGTTTGGGGCGTTGGGGTTTTAAGAAGTCAGCATGTAAAAACTAAGGTTGGCGGATTAAGACTCTAGGCTGTAGTAGGGGTTTAGAGATTGGATTTTTTTTTGAGGTGGTTCCCAGAAGATCCGGTCTAGTGAAGCAGGCGCGGATTGGGGCGGATGGAATCAACATCTTGGGTACTCGGGGCCGATCACATAACATTCACCATGGCGAACACCTGTCGAAGCGACCGTCTGGCGAGCAAGCTTGTGACTCTTAAGCAGACGCGTCGGCATTCGCTGTGAGCACATCATCTGCATACGGTTTAGTCCCAAACAACTTGGCATGCCTTCGCCGGACAGGAACAAAACAAAACAGCTTTGAGTTGCGGGCATGGCCCCAAGTCGCACGACGCGCTGGATTCCGAAGCTTCCAAGTCAGCCGCTCTCAGGCATGGTTGCGTGGCCACGGTAGGCTGGGACTCCTCTCACAGCCACGGCCCAAGCCGGCCCCGCCAGGAGTCCGAAGAAGTCGAAGGCAATCACGTTCCATTTACTGAAAGCTCTTCCGGGCTACAGCCGTGCTTGTGAAGCTGGTCCTAGAAGTAGCACATGGCTGTTTCCTTCGAAGGATGCTCAGGCTTCTTCAGATCGCCATCGAGAAACAAGACTCCCTGTGCGAAGCAGAACTGAACAAAGCAAGAAACCTGCCTCTTCAGCAACTTCGAGGCATCGCCTGGCGTTGATGAGGCTGCGGGGGGTGCCATCATGTCGCGGATGACCGGTTGTGGCCGCTCCTGCATTCAGATTGCGTGCGTTTTGGGGGAACGTGCAGAAGATGAGCAAGAGACTTGTGCCTGGGCGCCGCTCCCCAGTTCAACAACGTCCAGATCACTGCTCCGAAGCTGAAGAGATCAGCTTCGGCGGCGTGAGCCTCCCGTCGGAGGACTTCTGGACTGGCCTATATAGGCAATCCAATCTACAATCTAAAAAAAACGCAAGAGACCGTCAGCAGAATTCTGGCGTGCTGCCTGGATGAGAAGCAGTGGGACAACGTGCGCACAAGCAGCTAAGTTCCTGTGTGTGGCTTTGTCGAAGTCATTGTGCCCATCTTCCCTTCCGGTATTCAGTTGTTTTTCTTCTTCTTCATTTCTGTTAACTTATTATCTTGTTCTTCCCTTCTTTCCGTAGTTTGTCCTTCCTTCGTAATTTCTGTCGTGTGTTCTTTCATTCGCCCCTCGTTCTGATTTCTTCCCTTTGTTCTTCCATCTCCTTTTTCCGTTATGTCTTGCTGTCCGTCTCTGATCCCTCCTTTTTTCCCTGCCGTTGATTTCACTCAACCTCTTTCCTTCCTTCTAACTTCGTTTGTTGGCCGTTTCGTTCGCCCTTGCTGTCTTTCTCTTTGCCGTCATATTATCTTTCTTGTGTCTTTCTGTCCTGCCCCCAAAACACAGGATGCTTCCCGATGCGATGGCCATACCGCGATGGAACGATCAAGGTGTCCCCCAGCTCAATGTCACGATGAAGCACTCGCGGCTGGAGCCCATGCAAGTGGGCAATCTGCCAGGCCACATCCTTTGCCCCGATCGTGCCGACTGGTCCGGTCGGGATTTAGGGTCCAGGGTTTAGGGTTGGTAAGCTATACAACTGGGTTTAAGGCTTAAAGCTCTGACTCTTGGGCTGCAGGGCTTGAAGTTTGGTGGATAAGGATAAGGTCTTGAAGTACATCATACTACAATGATCAGGAACCCTGAAATATAGCATGACTACTGGAGCTGCGAACCCTAAAGTTCAAACCTACCTAAGCCGCAGCGGCCGAGCAGCAAAGTGCCAAAGACCGCAAGTGTCGCATGCGACGTAGGCGCTGTGGTAGCTGACTACATCTGGACTCAGGCCGAAGATACTCATGCTGTACCTTAGTGCTTTACGGTGTGGGGTTTAGGGCGTCGGGTTTGTACTGACTTCTTCCCTCTCGCACGGCTGAGGTCAATGCTCACAAGCGAGGTTTGCTTGGGGATCATGAAGGCTTGAGGAAGGGGCCTATAATAAAGAACCCTCGAAACCCTATTCTAATTGTTAAGGCCCCTACACCCTAAACCCCTATAGTAGCCCTTATAGGACCCCTTAAAGGAACCCCCAAAACCCTATTCGAAATCAGGCTTTGGCCGGTTAAGGCTTAGGATTCAGGCTTGAGGCTTTCGCCTGCACCTGAAACCCCGAGGCCAAAGCGATAAACCCCAAAAGCCTCAAACATTTGAGCCCTAAACCCATGAACCCCAAACCCAAAACCCTAAAGCCCTAAACCCTTGAGCCCTAACCCTTGAACCCTAAGCCCTTGAACCCTAAACTCTAAACACCAAAACCCCAAGCCCTTGAACCCTACAATCCCAGACTCGAGCCATGAACTCAAAGCCCTGACAACCCCAAACCGTTCCCCAACAACCCCCAGACCCCGAAAGAAAATGCAAAAACCCTTGAAAGAACCCATACTCAGGGTTTTAGGGGTTAGGGTTTAGGGTTTCGGGTTTAGGGTTTAGGGTTTAGAGTTTGGGGTTTGGGGTTGAATCCTCAAAGCCTGTAACCTTCAACCGTCGAATTCCTATAGAACCAACCCTTACGCATCCTCAAACAGCCTACGCTCCATAATCTTGTAGAACCCCCTAGAACCCTTACACACTTTTGAAACGCTAAACCGTAAAACCTTTCAAAGCCCTAAGCCCTAAATCCTACAACCCTGAAGCCCTCTCAAAGCCCCTAAACCCTAAACCCCTGTAGAACCCTTTAACGGAACAGGACTTCTACCCCTTGAAGAAACCCTTCTAACATCTTTTACAAGCACCCAAAACCCCTAAACCCTAAACCGTAAACCCTAAACCCTAAACCCAAAGCCCAAGCGGCAGCAAGCTCAGAGCGACCTCCCAGCGACCACGACAGGCGAGGATGGCGCTGTTCAAGCTGATGAGGTCCAGTGGGATCCTGGCAGGGCTAGGGTTTAGGGTTTAGGGTTTAGGGTTTAGGGTTTAGGGTTTAGGGTTTAGGGTTTAGGGTTTAGGGTTTAGGGTTTACGGTTTAGGGCTGAGAGTTTTGGTAAGTTTCTGGGAAGCCTCAAAAGCTGGGATGGAGGTAGGCAGGATTGAGGATCCCTTATATAAGAAACCCTAAACCCTGAACCCCTAAACCCCTAAACCCTAAACCCTAAACTCCAAATTCCAAACCCTAAACCTTAAACCCTAAACCCTAAACCCCTAAAACCTAAGCCCAAAACTCCTAAACCCTAAACCCTAAACCCGAACCCCTAAACCCTAAACCCGAACCCCTAAGCCCTAAAACCGGAACCCCTAAACTCTAAACCCTTAACCCTAAACCCCAAAACCTAAACCCTAAA
>CAJNDV010022223.1:0-20758 GCA_905221635.1 Symbiodinium sp. CCMP2456
CCGGAACACACCGGCCCCGGAGACTGGCCGCATGGTTGGCAATTTCATGCGGCACGCACTCGCAACCAATATTTCCGAGACAGAATGATGCTGCCGGCTATGCCGCCGAATGCCCGGGCGCTGGTGCGAAACCCATCGGGGCCTCACGCTGGGTCGTGGCTAACCGTCATACCAATAGAGTTAGCCATGACGCTCGCGTCCCAAGCCATGCAGCTGGCGCTCTGCCACCGCCTTGCACATGCTATGGGGCGGAAGTGCCTCTAGCCTCAACACGCCGACCCTGCGAGTGACGGTGCAAACAGGCCCATGGAAATAAGTAAAAGTAGGTTGTAGAAGAAGGGGTCCCCCAGTCCGAACAAGCATCAGGGAAACGATGTTTATCAAATTGCGGCGTGCGGACGTCAGCCGAGCGTGGGGAGAGTAAGGTGCACGCCCTAGTGTTGCAAGCAGCCACTTCATTACACAAGTCGCGGTCCTGCATGTCTTACATGTTGTGGCGTGCTTCAAAGTTTCTTGAGAGTAGTTCCTGGGACGAGGGTGGCCGGGTTGCCATGGCGGACGTGCACATTTATTTTGGTCACAGCCCGAGCCGAGCTTGTGGCAACATTGGCATGTATCCACGACGTAAGTGCGGTTTGTCTGAGGATCGCAATCAGGCACTGCTGAAAGTTTCAGTGAGGAGTTGCAAGAAGAGGCGGGCTTCGCCACGTCGTCATCTTGTTTATCTGGGTGTTTTCCTGCAGCCAGACGTTAGCCATATCCACGTACGTTTCTGCATGTGGACATCCATCGCACGAGGCTGAAAAGTACGGAATCAAAGCCGAGGACCGCAAGTCCGCTCAAGCTGTGCGGCTAAGTTTCACGCGTTGCGTGTCGCGTGCCAGGTTCGGGATCTGCAAACCTTTACTCCAGAGGCGGTCTGGTTTTGCAAACGTACGGCACACCATTGCCATGCTGTCGCCTGCAGAAGCGCATGAACAGAATGTGCAACTTTTCAGAAGTATACCTTCTCCTTTTGAAGCCAATGAACCCCGCTTCGGAAGTCTTGGGAATAATGTGGCCAAGTGCAAACACGCGCCACATCCCGCAAGGGGTTTGCCGCGAACAACATCGTGATCTTGGTGGTTGCCACCTATGGTGATGGCGAGCCTACGGAGTGCCGGTGTTGGATAATGTCGGAACAACGGATGCTGCGAGCATGGAGCAATTTCAAATTGGTTGTTGATTAAGCTTGCGTAACCGCTTGTCATTGTCCAGGACAACGCCGTGGCTTTCCACCGATGGGTCTCTAATCCTAAAAACGATGGGGCGCTGAAAGGCCAGCGCTTCACGGTACCTGCGCCGCAAATATTGAGATTTTTTGCAGTATTCAAATCGGAATTTCCTTGCATCATTTGTGTTGTGCCACGAAGGTTATGGGCCTGGGCGATATGAACTATTCTCGTTTTAACAACATGGGCCAGCTGACGGATACGCATTTGGATACTTACTTGCATTAAGATGTTATGGTCTCGGCAGCAGGGTAGCATGGGCTACACACCCTGCCCTTCATACATGTCCCTGCCAGGAGCGCATGGGAGGAACCCGCATCTACAAGAGAGGCGTGGGAGATGACAGCCACTTGGTATGACAATTGGTGCTCCAACCTTACCCTCGGGCTTTGTTGCTGTGCTTGCAAGGCCAAGACATCGTTTCCGATTTTGAGAAATGGAGGGAGGGTGGCCTCTGGGAGAACATGAAGAAAGCAGTCGCAGAGGTGAAGAAAGAAGGCCGGACAGTTTTCCTGTAAGCTAGATGCACTGGTTCCATCACGCTCAGATAGTTTGAAAGCATGTGGCAGGTCGTTGCGTCTCCTTGGGCGAGTCGCGGCCGAATTCTGCAGCACTGGAAAAGGCCACAATGTAAGTAACAAGCCAGAGACAAGATATTCTAATCAAGTTTTGGGGGAGATGAATTCAGCCGGATGCATCGCATCGTTTGGGCCTGTACAGGCGCGAGGGTGCTGCTCATGTTCTGCGTTGGTGGAGTGCGCTTTGAACTGCTAATAAATCCCAGCCAGCCGCGTGGCAAGCGAGCATCGGATCCACTCTCCGTGTCAGCCCCTGGGTTCGGCGGTGCTGTCCATTGTCCGCGCAAGTGCAGAGCTTCCTGCCGAACCAGATTCGGCCACTTGGAGTCTTTCTCCTCTGTTTTGGGATATGTCGCGACTGGCTCGGGATGCAGGGCTTAGGAGTTCGGTCCGCATGGGTTTCAGTCACGGAAGATTATAGAATTACAGGGTTGACAGCGTAGAGAAGCAAACAAGAAGAGTTTCCCTGATGAGGAACCGTCGGAAGTGGCTGCCCGGTTCTATTTCGAAGCCGAGAAGTGCACGGTTGCCAAGGTACCAAAGTCAGGGCATGTGGGTTTGTTTATACCAATTGGCCGGGGCCATCCCCGGGAGTGGTTTGGATCCGAGACGGTTGGAGCTTCCTAGCTCTTAACAATAAGTGAGTCGGCGACCTGACAGCAGGAAGTGGACCAGGAGGTGCGCCTTCCGAAGTGCATGGAAGAAATTATGACAGGTTCGAGAGTTGCGGCAGCACCGAAGCCTGGAAGAGGGCCTCTCAACCATGGAGGTCGAGCTCGAGGCCATGCGTGCAACAGATTTCGTTTAGGCCAGAAACACCTGCAAATTTTTAGGCAGAGTTTTTTTCCGATACCGCTGTTTCTCCGCTCCACTCTCATGTTACAGTTGGTGATTCCCGTTCGGACCTGGCTCCCCACTCTCTGAAGGACGGAAGTAGTCAACTTACCCGGACATGCTGCGAGCGCTTCGAGCTGCCCGCGAGGCTTCCGGCGCACTCCAGAAATACACAGCGGGGGGGACTTTGGCCATGCTCCCTCGCAATGCGGAGCGGGCAGGCTGCACATTTTGGAGTGACTGTGCGCCCGCACTGTTCCCAGCCTGCCTTCCCGGTCCCTGATGGCGATGATGTTGATGATGATGATGGTCCTGACTGTGGTGCTCGTGGTCTTAGTGAGACTTTTCATTGTGGTTGTTGGGATCCGTGCAGCGGTTGGGATGGTTGTAGTGGTTGCAGTTGTTGTAGATGTTGCTGGAGTTGTTGTTGTTGTTGTTGTTGTTGGTGGTGGTGGTGGTGGTGGTGGTGGTGTTGTGGTGGTGGTGGTGGTGATAGTTCTTGTGGTAGTTGTGGTTGTGGTGCTTGGGTGGTTGTGGTGGTGGCTGTGCTGCAGATGCTGCTGCCGCTGCTGCTCTAGTAGACGAGACGGTTGCTTGTTGTACGAGTAGTGCAGTACCACTGCCACTGCCCTCCTCCTCCGTGGTGCCACTGCCACCCCCCACCTCTGTCAATGAGCCTTGAGCGGTACTCGGCAGAGACGAGCGCGCGGCGGGAGGATCTTCGATGATTTTGCATTGGAGCTTTCAGAGAAGCCCGAAGCCGAAACCTCCCCCGGAAACCCAAGGTCGGACGTCTCAGCTGTGCTAAAGCTTCTCGGTTACTCGGAGTCGGACCTGAACAAGAAGGTCACTTTCAAAGCTGCGGAGGGCACTGGCAACTCAGCAGCCGTTGTTGTGTGGTCAGATGTCCGGGCTCACGGGTGCAGGTGTCGGCTCAAAAGGCCAGGCAGTTCTGGAAAACCATTTTGAGCACCCGCTGCTTCGCCCGAAACCTCAACGAGGGTCTCTTTTCCATGTGGGCGCCGAACAGAGGCATGACACGCTCCTTTCCCGGTGAGGTAGGATGGCCTACGCTAGCCTCGGTCCCAGGTTTCAAGATCAAGAAGCCTTTCCCATCCCCTTGCACTCTGCGTGATGCGCTGTACCTTTATTGCGACCTGGCCCGTGCGCCCACAAAGAAGCTGCCGCTCGGTTTCGGTGTTAGCTGCGGTTGTGTTGGGTCTACTAGGACAGACCCTCGTCAGGCGCCATGTAGCGGCAATGTAGCGTGTGGTTATGGGCGGCGAAAGCAAGTAATTAGTGCAGCAGTGAACCAGGAGGCAGCGGAGTCCGCAGGACATGCGAATGCTTCAATCTTTCTTGGGGCTGCCCAGGCAGCCTCAGCTGCTACCATAAATTACTGTACTCATCGACCTTGAATGTGCAAGGGAATCGTATAGGTGTTTGAAACGCCAAGCCAGCAAAACAGTCCGGCACGTGAAGGCTGTTTGTCTAGGTATGTATGGCCGATAGGTTTGTTCTTACATGTAGTTATGCCAACTGACTTCTGCAGTTTCTCAATCTTAGCTACATATCTGCCTGTTTGGTTCACATTACACGAATAGAACAAGTATTTAGCTATCTAGCTATTTCGCTATTTGGCTATCTGGCTGTGAACTATCCAGCTGTTCAGCTACCTATGTTGCCTTCTATCAGCATTATATATTTTCCTTACCATCAGCTACCTAGCCATTTGACTATCTGTCCAAACCTATTTGTTTATTTAGCTATTTGTCTATCTATCTATTTGTCTATCGTTTCGTTTATCTACCTACCTATCGATCTGTTGGCCTAGCCATTCATCGATCCAACCACCTACACCCATGTGTCGAATCGGTCTGTCTATTTTTCGCTCTCTCGATCTATCCATCTATCCATTTATCCGTTTAACCATCCATCTATCGATCTATCGATCTATTTATCCAATCTGACTTACCTTAATCGCAGACAGTCTAGTTCAACCTAGTCAGCCCGAATTTACTCTAATCGCTCCAATATACCCGACTACAACCGAAATTTCGACCTAGCCTGACCTAACCGTTACCTTATAAGCGTAGCAAATCTAATCTAATCTAGCCTAATCTGGCTACCTGCCTCTCTATCTATTCGTCGATCTGTCTTTCTATCGACCAATCGTATTGTTGTCGTATGTACTGTATGTAGACATACATGCATAAGTGCTACATGCATACAAAATGCACTACAGCATAAATAGTTGTGGTCAAAAGCATGACAGGTATCAAAAAGATGTGGGTGCAGGGCTCGACAAAAGCAGGACAAGGGCAAAGTTCTGTTTGCCTTTTATGTGTATATGTATGTGTGTGTAGGAACAAATACGTACATATATATATATATACATGTATATGCGCGTAAAACTATAAGTATACATATATGCGACCACCCCCACTCCCCTCCAGGATTTACCACTTCCCCTCCCAATGGACCCACTGCTATGTACGTATTTTTGACTATGTAAGAATATGTGCATGAATATGTATATGTATCTGCGCAAATGACAAGTTGCTTGAAGGCTAGTGTGGGTGATGCAGGATATCATGGCGTATCTTTCTGTGCAGCTGACCTTCTAGATGTTCACTCTTCCATGTATCGTTCCACGCATCGTTTGTTTGCATGGTTTGTGTGTTTGTTATCCGCCTTTTTGCGAAGAATTCAGGCCTTGTATGTCTGAACTGCGGAACGCCTATGGTGCCACACAGAACTGAGGCTCTCCGCCCTCCAAGAAAAGCTGGATGCGCCTGCGAAGGAATTCGTAGGCTCCGGTAATGTGAACTGGGCACCGCGGGCAATGTTGGTTGTAATGTGTAACACGATTTGAAAGCAGTTTCTCCTGTGCAAGTGTTGGGAGACTGTGGGTTTGCAGTCTTTCAACGTGCTGCATCGTGCAGCTTCCTAACATGTCCGTGTGCAGGTCGCAGCTTGCAGGTAGCATTTGCCAATACAGATAGATAGTGAACTTTTCATGGCGCTTAGGGGCCGCAGTATTGAGGAATTTGGGAAAACAGCCACGTTCACTGCACATTGCTTGGCAACAGAAAGTAAGCAGACACATCATTGCATGATACTTTCGCAGTCAAGATTGCGGAGTTAGGGCCCGGATTTTTATGATGCCTGTTTGCAGTCCCCAATGAATCCATAGTGACAGCGGGGCAGCGCCTCGATGCAAGCCTTTTGCGATAAAAACAAGGCGTCCGCGAGTAGGTCGTACCGATGATCGAGCAAAACTTCCCGAAACTCGGTTCTTTAGGAAGCATCGCTCGTTTGAGGCTTGTGGTGTCGCCATTGATAAGCGTTTCGGTGTGGGATGTCTTGGCCGTTGGAGCCACGGCAGGCGTAGCAGTTCGACCGAGTGATTGGAAGTGAATGCTTATTCAGAGTAATTATACGGGTCGGAAGTACGATCAATTGGCTTTGCTTTGCAGGCAAGCTGCTGTTAGATGCTGATGCGCTGAAGGCGCTACAGTCAGACGCGGCTTGCTGCCGCATGCATGAGTTCTCCGGGCTGCATTGGAGTCACTGAGCATGGTTGCGACCTGGACTGCGGCCCCAGGCCCACGTAGTTGCAGCAGCTTTTTAGAGCCGACCTTGGAAGAGCAAGGTTCTGGGCGCTCCTGGGCGTAACAGGAGCGTTTCGCAGGGTTCGCCACAGCGAACTTGCGCTTAGGCTGTCGGTCATCATGGCTTGCACAGTGCTGGAAGGTATAATAGGAAAATAAAGGTACGCTTACGCGTCTGCAGGAGGCCTGGATCCGGTCGCCTTCCTCTTGAACTGCCCTCGGCAGCGTGCCCGTGCTTCGGCTTGGGGTCAAAGAGGCCTTTTCCAAAGCTCAGTGAATGCTGAGTTAGGAACTCCAAGCTTAGGCGAGTTCACGATCGCCTCGTCACCTCTCATGGCACCAAAGCGGATTTCTCTGTGTGCAGCCTGGAGTGCACGAAGTTCGTAGGCGTCCAGATTGTGATGAAGCTTGTCTTAACAGGGTGTATGTGACTGCAAGTCTATCCCCGTTGAATGGTGCCAGAGACATCCAAGAGACCCCCTTGAAGGTGAGTCTGACAACCCGCGAGACGGAGAGTTTGGAGTCCATGGCGGAGAGCCTCGTCGGAAAATCAATTTTCAGAAAAAATGATGCCTGGCAGTTGAGGATAGGTTGTTACAATCGTTGTTCATCTACGGCTTTGAGTGTTGAATGATTTTGTTGGCTCCCACAAGATTCAAGACCAAGCCACACTCTGTCGGATTTTGATTTGAAATCTGTGCAACCATGTTGTGTAATTTCGTCGCAGCCTCATGAATCGCTTCATAATCCGTGGGTCTGTGCGGCTGCCGGAAGTTCATGGTGCTTGCCACGATGCTCCGAGGAAGCTCATTTCTGCAGGAGCCCTGCCGCCCACTGCAACTGCAGCAGCGCGTGAGGCAGACCATGTCACGCGTGTAGCCATGTTGGGGGTCCTTCCGCCCCAACCCTCCCCCCTCCCCCCTCCCTGTCCGATTGGCAGAGACGAATGTTATGGCAGTTGAGGGATTTCAAGTTTAGGGCGGTGGGGAGGCGCTCCATGCAGAGAGACCCCAAGATTGCTGGGTTGCAGGCACCATTGAAACTGCAAAGAGCTCTGCGGTGCTTGCATGGGTAGGTAGGGCTGCAAATTGCAGATCCCGTAAGCTACAGATGCTTTGCTTACAGCCGCATCTATTACGGTGCCTTCAATTCTTCCCCAAACCCCCGAAACCTGCCCCAAGCCCGAATGCCGCAAGAGCTTTCAAAACCGACTGTCCAGCTGTCCCAATTCATGCAGGCCCGGCCGAGGTTCCTGGGCATGTGCTCCCGGTACATCTCGGCGGACCTGAAAGAAGGTGGATAGCCCCGGTTCTAGGGTTTTTTTCGTAGGCATCATTGGGCCATGTAATGTAGGACCTGTCGAGATGTGGAAACTAATTTATCATTCTGGCTTGTTAAAGGCGTTTGCGGTTGATATTCTCTCCTGCGTTTTCTCTTTTGTTGTCGATAGCAGCTTGGTTCTCGAGTAGCTATGAACTTCATCACAAGTGCACGTCCGATGCAGCAGAGTTTGGCACTATGGGTCACCTTCGCCAAACATGGCATTTTGGGAAGAAGGGTCTTTGAGATTCGCATGCGCCGATAGTTAGCCTTGGCGTCAGACGCTGCCATCCACATGCAGGTGATTGTGTCCTCGCGAAGTACCATTCATCCTCGCTCGCCTTGCCAAGCAAAGATGTGCCGATCGAGTCTCGCCACAAGTTGTGCACTTCACCGCTGAGCCTGGATCCCTGCCATACAGCCCTTTGCAGCGTTGGCCCCCGGTGGTCATCATGACCCTGAAGCTGAATATCGAGTCTTTTCAGGTTATGGTGGGAGCAGGTGCCGGCGTGGCACCCTTCCGCGGTTTCTGGGACGAGCTCAGGAAAGGTCCGCAGGTTGCCCCCGCGTCTCCGGCAGCAGTTTATGGGTCCAGGCATTCGACTGCTCTGCAGCCTGCCGGCTAATGACTCGTGTCGAGGACGACTGTCTTCATGCCGAGTCTGTGCTGTCTGTATAGGACAGACTGTTAGACAGACCACTGGGAGAGCCCCTCTTGTATGTGACAATCAGAGAAAGTGAGCCCAAGGCGGTGCTCTTCTTCGGATGCCGGAATCCCGCGCAGGACCCTGCCTACTTTTCGGGGACGTCGAGGGGATGTTCGGTCTCGGAGCGGCAACTGGTAAAGGGATCCCAGGTTCCCCTTGCAGTGTGAAGGGAATGTGGAGACTCAGAGCTCGAAGTCCCAGGACTGGCTCTACAAGGATGAGATGAGCGCGGCGGTGAAGCTGGGCGGGGGCTGTGCAGCCTTGGCCCGGATGCAGGCTGCAGGGTCCCTTGAAGCACGAGAGGGAATCTGGACTTTTCTGCTTTAGAGAACCGCATTGACAGGAGGGGGTTTCTGTCACAGATGTTAGAGCAAGACCTCTTTTGCAAAGTCATGTTCCCATGGGTGCAGGTTGGTCCAAAGAGGCCGTTGGCTAGCCTCTTCACGGCTTTCTCGTCGCTCGGCCAGTCGAGCGTCAGAGTAAGCTTCAATTCCAAGCTGCGTTCGGAAAGGGTAGGTGCAAACCCCACAGGCAGGCAAGCCCCGAAATACCATCTACAGCGTTGTCTTGGTGCCAAGGCGGCCAGGGGAGGGCAAGGAGAAGAGCTACGTTCAGGCATCTCATACCCAGCCGGCCTTGTACTTCGGTTGCGTTCATAGGGGATATAGATGGGGTCTGGGGTGCGGACCGACCGCAGTGCACCGCAGTCGCCAGCTGCTCGGGATGGCACCAGCGCATGTGAGCCGAATGGCTTCGCCGGTAGTTTGGCTGCGGAGCAATTTCGACGACATGGAGGATGGATCCACCAGCGCGGTTGCACTCTGGAAGCTGCCGCAAAGATGGAGGTTTGATCAGCTGCACCAATGCCATGGCCAGCTGTGGCAGGCGTGTGCAGTGGCAAGCGGCGCTGCAGCTTTTCGCGCACATACCAGTTACGAGGCTCGCTGCAGACTTGGTGGTGTGCAACGCTGCCATCAGCGCAGGCGAAAGGGATGGCCAGTGGCGGACCACCCATCAGCTGCTGCATGTCATGTTCAGGGCACAATGGCTTCCGGATGTCATCAGCCACAACAGTGCCATCAGCAGCTGTGCAAAGGCTTCAGCATGGTCCTGGGCAATCGAACTGCTGAGAGGCATGGCCATTGCTATGGCGACTCCCAATGTCATCAGCTGTAGCAGTGCAGTGAATGCGTGTGAGAAAACGGGTCGATGGTCTCTCGGACTTCTCCTTCTGGGGCATTTGACGATGACGCTCTCTCCGAACGTCGTCACCTGCAGCAGCAGCATCAGCGCATGCCGAGGTGAGCCTTGGTGTTGGGCTTTGACGATCTTGGCGGCAGCTCGTGCAAAGGGCATCGAAGCTAACACTGTCGCCTACAATGCCGCCATCAGTGCTTGCAGGGGACAGCTGGAGGTGGCCCAGGGCCTTCTGAGCTCCATGCGCCGGTCCTTCGTCCTAGCGGATGTGGTCTCCTACAACAGCCTCCTGGCAGGCTGCGACGTGCCGGAAGGCTGGCTTCTGGCTCTCCGGCTCTTGCTCGCCATGGTCGAGGCGCGGGTTGAAGCCGACGTCATCAGCTTCAACAGCGCTCTGAGCTCTTGCGCGCGGGACGGGCAGTGGACCACTGCCCTGGCACTCCTCAGCTCCATGCCACGCTGGAGCCTCGCGGCGGATGTCGTATCTTTCAGCTCTTGCATCTCTGCATGTGAGACGGCCAGCCAGTGGTTGCGGGCTCTCGGTTTCTTGATGGCCATGGCCGAAGGAAAGGTGCGGGCGAACGAGGTCTCCCTTGCCAGCGCAGCCAGCGCCTGCGGCGAAGGAGGTGGCTGGCACCTCGCGCTCTCTGTACTGTCCGACATGTCAGCCACAGGGCTGCCAGCGAATATTGTGGGCTGCAATGTGGTCGTCAGCGCATGCGCCAACAGCCGTCTGGCGGAGTCTGGGTATTGGATGGTGGCATTGAGCCTTCTTTCATCCATGTCAGAGAAGAGGACTCCACCAAATGTCGTAACCTTCAGTGCCGCACTTGCCGCCTGTGAGAAAGCCTCTCGGTGGGCGGAGGGGCTTGACCTGCTTGATGCCATGCTGGAGAGAAGGGTCCGGCCCAACGAGGTCAGCTGCGGCAGCCTTCTCAGCGCTTGTGCTCAGGCTGAGTGGAGAGCCGCACTGGCACTGCTCTGGCGTATGCCCGAGCTCGAGGTTTTCCCCGGGATCATAAGCTTTAACGCCGCGATCGAAGCCTGCGGCTGCGGGCAGCCGGGGGACTGGGCCTTGGCGCTGCAACTTCTGATGGCCGCGAGGAGTTTGGACCTGGAGCCGGATGCCATCACCTTCAGCAGCGCCTTCGGCGCCTGCCCGCACAGCGACAGCGGGTGGGTCTTAGCCTTGGACCTGGCCGCAGCTATGGAGCAGCAGCAGGTGGCCGGGAACTCCGTGTGCATGAACAGCGCCCTGGTCGTGTGCAGAACCGCCCGTTGGCGGAAGGTCATCTCGCTCTTCCGTTGCATGTGCCGAGCCGCTGCGCTGCCCGATGTCTTGAGCTTCGACAGCCTCTGCCGTGCTGCAGATGGCGAGAATGGGCTTTGGCTCACATCTCAATCTGTGCACCTCGCTAATTCGGCTGTGGCCAAGCTCGCGGACAGCCGGCTGTAAGATGTTTTCGGCAACTTTGTCCGCTTGTGTTGTGCAGGCCAAAACGTTCGTTGCTGGCCTCTTCGGGAAAGGTTCTGCATCCTTCACTTCACAGGGTAGCAGCCACATCATTGTCGATGGCAGAATACCGTCTTGCATTCCGCAAGGGTGACTCATGACTCATGACGCATGGCTGGGCTGTCGAATTCTTCAAACGAACCGGGGGTAGGTAGGATGCACCGGACAGGATGCCATCAAGAAGCAGGGCGAGTCGGCTCAGCCCTCGGTTTTGCAATTGGGATCCCTGAGACCTCTATATCGATTTTTTTCGCCTGAATGCCTCGAGTGGGGACTTAAACGTTCAACGTTCGGGTCTGGAAAAGGTTCTGTCTTGTTTAAAGTCTCGGCCATGAGGTCAAGGCCTGGGTTCAGAACATGGGCGGCTACGTCTTCATCTGCGGCTCCACGGCCCCTCCGAGACATTCGAGTCTGGGGAGATCTCCTGGCCGTGTGCGGTTTACTGTACACAGCAGAGAACGAGTAGAAGAAGGAACGCGACCTTGAAGGACCTAAAGTTGCTCTGCAAATCATTCCTAGAACTGCAGCCCCGGAGATCATCGTTTTGACAGGATCCGGCTTAGCTTGGCAAGCTCTTGCAGAGTGTTTTCCGAAGCAGTAGGAATGTACGATCGCACAAGGTTCACAACTGCCATAAACTTCGGGGAGGGTTTCCTAGAGCCTGCGACTGGTCCGGGTGGGGATACCATCCCGGCCCAGACCCTTATGTCGGATACTCTGCATCCCTCTTGCGGGAAGCAGCTCCTGTGTGGCCCAGGCCATGGGTAACGGCGTCTTGCAGGCGCTGGGAGAGGCAAAGGGCTGATGGGCGGACTCAGCTCTGATGCAAGCTCTCAGCGAGCCTCCCAAGCCCTGAAGGATTCTTTGCACTGAGGGGGCTCTGCCAGGTCCTGGAAGGCGGCCCCGAAGCCGTCGAGGCGCTGAAAAGCGAGGGCCGCATCGTCGCGGCTCCTGGGCTTTCGCCAATTATAAATCCCAGAACTGACATGCGACAGGGACAGGCAGTGTTAGTCACCCGGCCACCAGCATGGTGGCGGAAGTGCTCAGCCAAACCCGAGTGCGACACGTGGAGACGTTCCTGGCTGCTCAGGAGATGTGGGGCTGAGAATCGAGAACGCAATTTTTGGGATACCTCGTGTTAGAGGTGTCGAGCAAGTGTCTCTCGGCGTGTGTGCCGCGGCGGTTTGTGGATGCGGTGTCACGCTGGTTTAGGGCAAGCTTAGGGCCTTTCCTCGTTGGGTGACCTCCCGCACGCAGTACTTCAGGCCCCTGTTGAATCCACGCACTATCGTCGATCTGGTCTTGGCAGCAACCCCATGAGGAAGCCCTGTTCTTCGTATGCGGCAGCAAATGTTGGCGCACGAAATCTAGGAGGTCGAGGTTCGGGTAGCCGAATCCGAGGCATCCCGCTATCCATCCGCGGAAACGGGCTTAGACTTACAAGCGACGGAAATTTTGCTGGGTAGCAAGAGGCAGGACAGTCTCCGTGCAGACTGAAGCCTAATGTCCTGCATCGTGCTATGGCTGCTATGGGCTCGAAACACTTAGTCACTCCATGATGTTCGTGTGGGGCTCTTTTTCGGGTGGTGGCTCGTCTTATCTCTGCGCGGGCGGGGTGCCTCGCGCCGGCATTCTTCGGGCCGTTCGGGGGGAAGGGCCCAGATCGTGCGATGCGGCACTTAGGTGTGTTCGACGCAGCTTGTTTTGCTGTTTTGACTTCGAAGCCGCAGATAGCACAGCTGGCATTGCTGGCGTGGCTCTTAGACTCGGGTTCTGGGACTCTGAGCTCTTCGGCTCCAAGGCCCTTCCGTTTCATCTGCGGGCACTGCCGGCTTTCCAAAAGGCTGCGCATGTGCCGCGCTTGCCCATGCGGCTTTCCGGTGCAGCTCCATGCAGGAGCCATACCTAGTCTATGCGAAAAGCAAAAAGAAGCCCAAGCTCCAGGATTCCGGATTCCGGTGCTTTGAATTCCACGGAGCCACCTGAAATGGCGACGGCTCAAGCATGCAGAGCAAATAATCTCGAGCGGTGCATCCCCGAAGGTACACACATGGGTCCAGCTCGGCCCCTGCAAGCATTGCAAGCGCCAAAACGCGTTGCAATGGACCCCGAAGCTCCCCAGTCCCTGCAGGCTGGGATGGTGGCGCTTGGTGCAATGGACTCTCTTTAAAGGCTATATCAGCCCCCAACCAAGCCAGACCGAGACTCTGACATCTCTTGCCAATGCTGCGGGAATTGACTCAAGCGTCTCTTGTGTACAGACCATGGTGCGCGGGGGAAGCTCCAAATTTAGCAAAAGCTCCTTGGTGCAAGAGGCTGAGAAGCAGTGTGGGAAACCATTTGTCTGTATGCGTCTCTCAGGCTTTATGTAAGGCGGCCATCACGGCCGGACCCTGCGATGCCCGAACCCGTGCCGAGAACATTGCCACATCTGACGTTCCCCCCAGCGCTGAAATCATTGAGCCCCCGATCGGCCTTTGACCAATGACCACTCTGCACGCCTGACCCATGCTATCCTCAAAGCAGTGACGTCGCTGGCCATGAATTGCCCTGGTCGTCCGGCCGTGCGGCCGCTCGAAGACTGTGAGCAGAAGAAGGCCCGGTCATGTCAAAGAGGTCCTCTGATTATCTGCAGTGTGACCGAAAGCTGTGGTGTGTGTCTCGAGGTGATAGCCTTCTCATCGTGCTGGGGTGCACGGCCTGTGTCACAACCGAGCTGCTTGACCAGGCTAGAGACTTGTGCTATGGCGCGCTCAGGCGGTTTGTCGTTTCGAAGATTCTCGTGTCGATGTGCCTGGCCATGTTCCACCGTCCGAATCCGCAGTTCTTGGAGGAAAGGCCATGGAGACAGCCTTGGAGCTCCGAAGACTGAAACGACCGAGGCATTGCCCACACCCCTTCCGCACGGCACTCCGAGGGATGCCCTTGTTTCCGGAAATCTAAGCTCAGACTCAGTTCATCCCAGGGTCTCAGACCGCGATCCGAGGCTGGGGTTGGCGTCGGCAAGTTCCAGCGGCCCTGGTCGCACTTGGGGGGTCCCTAGATTGATGACGGCTTGGGTTTTCCGGCCACTTGGCAGATCCCGGATCCCAAACCGTCACAGCCCGACCTACTGTGTGTGTTTCGTATTCGTTTCAATCGCCTGGAACTGAACTTCCTTGACTGTTAAACTGCTCGTCCAACTTGGGCAACAGCAGACAGTCCGAAATCAGACACTGAACCACCAACAACTGCAACCCAGGATAGAAGCATGGACAGAAGCAGATGCCCCACCACCTAAGATGAAGGTGCAGGCTTGCACCCAACTGCTTCACCGCTGTGCCTAGAGGCATAGAGGCTGACACCATATTCCTTTGCCTTTGCGAAAGCGACGATAGCCCACGACAAGCAGAGAAGAGTGACCAGCAGGGACCGATGCTATCGCCACCCCTACCCCGCGAGACACCACGTCAGCTCCATTCAACACTTCAAGTCGGAAAGTTGTGAGACCCGTCATGTAGCTTAGGAGTAGGAGACGCACAACTTAGGCTGGAACCATGTGGATCGCAACGTCGGGCAACTCCTAGTCTCCAGCTTGAAAACAAGACCACGCTCTCAGGCGCTTCTGGCGCTTCTTTTTGCTTCCTCCGTGCCGCGGCTGCGGTGCCGCCGTCGTGCAGGGGACCGGGTCAGCGGGATCGATTGAGCAAGAGCTGGACGGGAAGTGAAAGGAAATGCAAACGATGTTTTGCCTCGCCCAATCGGCCGAACGTATCCAAAACCAACAACAAATCTGCTGACCTTTTGCACGGCTGGGATCCTGCGTTCAGAGCTGCCAAACCCCGGACAGAGCACCTGCAAGGTTTTCGGAGTGGCATGGCAGGCTTGTTTGCTTGCTGATCTATGTTGGTGTGCATTGTCTGTGTGTTTATGAGCAATTCCCGGAGGTCATAATTTCCGAGCAGCTGAAGCGACAAAGCAAAAGAGCAAACAGGTAAAGTATCTATACCTATACCTATATCAGTCTATCCGTCCTTTTTAACTATCTACGTATCGACCCATCCGTCTATGCGCGTAGGTATGTCTGTACATGCATCCAAAAGCCGTGTTCCAGGACGGTTTCGAATTCAACACGCGCCTTTGGAATCAGTTTCTGCGGATTGCGCAGCCCTACTTCTTGCCCTTTCCCGACGCTCGTCTTTGTAGTCTGTCGGACGAGTTCGGGGATTCGGGGATACACGTCACGTCGACGGGGTTTCCTCCTTTTTCGGCGCGGGATGCCAGGATGCGAAGGCTTCCAGTGTGTGATTTTTCGTCGCGACGCATACTTGTCATTCAAATGCAAGCAAGGGTCTGTCATCGTGATTTCCGCTTGGAAAGGACGACGAGCAGGAAGCCTCCGATGCCCAGCCTGGATTCGTTGCGTTGATCCTGGCCACGCTCGTCGGCGGCTGGACTCTTTGTTGAGTTCGGGTTTACGGCCATGTGGATGTGTGTGTGGGAGGTGGAATTTTCCAGAAACGGTCTAGAGCAAAGGATCCGTCAGTCCCAGCCAAGCCTGTTCATTTCAACCAGGCTTCGCCCTTCCCTGTAGCCCCAGGCGTCGTGGGAGGAACGTTCTGGCTGGCTTTGGGTGCAGGCTTGGCCGCTCAGGGGCTCCTGGGATCACTCCCAGAAGGCCGGGCCTGGCAGAGCTTGGGCGACTTCGTCGGTCTCGGTCTCGTCTCATCGGGGCTCTGCGATGCCATCGCAAGGGCACAGTGCTTCGCCAAAGCTCGGCCGAGTTGACATGGGATCCGTTAATGCTTCCATTGTCAAGATTGTTGCCAGTCTTCTAGGGCCCGAGTGTAGGAAGCGCCCCTTGCATGCTGCCCGATAGTTTCGTTGCGCCAGGCTTGGGCGGCACCCTGGCCTCCATGCAGGAGGGCTGTCTCTTTAAAAGCTGCCTGAAGGGAATGTGCAAGGGCTCTCAGAGCCCGAAAAATCTGAAGCCTCCCAGACCCAGAGCTCCTGGGCACCCTGAAAGGCTCCCGGGCTGGAGCTCCTGGCGCTTCTTGGCGTCCTAGGTGCCTTGCGGAGTGACAGAGTTGCCGCCTCTGACAAGGGGGAAAGCACCACAGCAGTGGCATCTCCAATCGGTTCGCCCCCAAGCGTGAGCAGGTGCCTCTGCAACTTTCGCTGCCGCGCGTCAGCGTCTACAGGGCCGCTGGCGACAGCCACTGGGTGCGTTCAGGAAATTTGGGGCAAGTTTCTGCCATTCGAACTCAGTGTTTTAATTTGGGTGCCCGTTTTTCGTTCTTTGGTCTGCTGGGAGCGCCTAAATACACGCACAGAATCGCCTTGGGATGTCGTCCCTTGTGCAGGCCGACCCTTTGAAGTGGAGCCGTCGAAATGACAATTAGCCTAGTGCGATTCTCGATCCTGATGGAGCAGCGCTCAGGTGGTGGCTTCTCGCGTTGCTGCTTTTCTTGCTCTTCTGCGTCACGGGCCTCAACGTACTGCTGAGCTATGCAAGGGCCTCAGATCGGTTTGGAAGTCGGAGCTGAAGCGTGGAGGACCAGAAGAACGAGCAGCTCCAAACGTCGCTGAGAGGGATTCGGCTTCGGGAACGCCGGGCTCGCTTGGTCTGAGGTCTTCCGGGCGATCGACAACGTTCTTGTGGCTTGGTAAGCATCAACAAATTCCATTCTTCCGGGTCTGGCGAGCTACGAAATCTGTCGCTGTGCTGTCATGTTTTTTGACAGAAGATGTTTCAGGGTGATCCCGGCATGGATGCAACGAACAGTGCATGTCATGCATGTCACAAGCACGAAGCCGGCAGTTCTCGGCTTTCGAATACTATCAGGTTGAGAAGAACGCGACGGAGTTCTACGCACAACTGGGCGTGTTTGGTGCTGCTCTGGCCGTTGCGGTGCCAGTGATTAGCACCTCGGAGTTGTTGAGCGTTTCTGGCGTCAGAGAGTTCCTTGAAGACTTCCGAGGGTCCCCCAGAAGTTTGCTCATGTGATGCCGAGTGTGGGCTCGGCATGGGCTTCAGTGGCGCCGAAGCCGAGGCGGCTACCGCTACGTCCGGCTCACACTAGGCCCGGGGCCCAGAAAGGGAGGGCCCTTTTCAGCGGGCCGTTTTTGCGAGTCCGAGGCCGGAGCTGGCGCCAGGCTTTGACGGAGCTTTTCCTCGAGAAGTACTTGGAAAACCGCTCCTTCTACCTCCTCGACTCGAGACTCGCATGACTCGTCTTCTGCTCGTCTTGCACCGTATGGTAGCGTTTCAAGATGCATCACTTTTGTTGGGACAAGTGCACGAAGCTCCGCGGCTCAGGAACTCGCAAAGCACCGACGTGGACAACCCGGACCAGAGGATTTCGGAGGATGTCGATTACTTCACCAAGGTCACGCTGGACTTCTTGCCCCTGAGCCTGCAGATGCCATCCTTGCCTCGGAGAGAGTCTTGGGCTCTTGCTTAGGCTGGACATCCTTGACAGCGTGCTGAACCTCGCAGCTTGGCGAAAGAAAAGATCTTCGGATCCCCAGCTCAGGGACCTCCTTTCACTTAGACTTACCTGCTGCGGGTGTCAGCAGGTGTCCTTTTCTGCAATCCTGTGGACCACCTCGCAGACCCTGACTGGAGCTCTGGCTGTGTATGTCACCCGGCCTTCTGGAGACACGCCTAAGAAAGTGGGATTTTCCTCGAATCTTACAGTACTTAGACATGTCCTTCATCGTCAAAGGTAACGCCCGAAGGCAGAATTCTTTGCGGAGGTCGTTCTACTATTCTGTGATCATAGCACTACCCGTCCAGAACGTACACGGCTGAGAGAACTGACCCTTGTGAAACTTTGAAGGCTTTGGTCGGCACCTCGTTGGCCGTGTACCTGGGAGGCCATCGGCTTTCTGGTGCGTGTCCTGTTGGGCTGCGATCACAACTCGAACCTTCTGGGATCACAACTCGAGAGATCCACCTTCCTCTTGCTGCTTGAGTCATCCAGCTGTTGAGTTTTGATGCCTGCCACTTAAGCCGGCCATGCGTCAAACCGTGGAGGCCTTTACATCGATGTTCGGTTAGGAAGCTTGTAAAGGGCCTTCAGAGCAGGTCGCCTTGTCGGCCTCAACTACGAGCAGCTTCGCTTGCAAGCGGACTTCCGCTACAGTTGCTTGGCCTGTTAAGGGAGGCGCCCTAACTCCTCGCCCAAGCTTCTTGCATAAGACTCTGCAGGTTGTTGCAGTCCGATAGTTGGAGAGGAGTGGGAGAAGAGCTCGAGAGTGGAGAGGGGCAGTGTAGGATTTTCAGTCAGGCTTGGTGCACGTGCGGGACAATGCAGAAGCGATTGCTTTCTATGGTGGCGAGAAGCGTGAAGAGGGTGAGGCTGGTTGCAGTGGCGTTTTCTCGTCAGGTTCAGAGCCGGTCGAGGGCATTTCGCACCCATCGAGATTTCTGTTTTCAGCGGGTATCAGAGAAGCAAAGAGAAGCCCGATGTAAACGCCAAAAGCACGGTGCAGCTGTCGCGAACCTAGCCCTAGCCACACGTACCCTAGTTCACATCGTAGAGCGAACGACGCCAAGAGATTTTCCACGCTCCTAAGCCCTGATCCAAACACAACATTGGAGAAAGCCTTGACCCATTTAAAAGCAGAGGCACCCAACTGTAAGCTCACTGAAGAGTCCGACAGGTCAAGGCGAAGCTGGGAGCAACCCTGTCGAACTACGACCAGCTGACCTTCGGCCTGGTCCACAAGGGTTCCTTATGGGAGGCTGCTTCAGCTCCCGTCTCGAGAGTTGTTTCGGCATGTTGCCTTGCTGACTTTGGCACTACTTTATTACAAAATTACAAACATAGAACTGCCGTAAACACCGGTCTCACGGTTCCGTTTTACGTGCATTCTGATCGGCTTGTGCGATGGTTTTTCGTTGTTGCCGTTTGTGCGTTGCAAAACAAGATGTATAGAATACGAAGTCTTGACATCTTGGGGGCGATCGCAGAGTGCGGAGATGGTATGGTTTGGGGCCCGGGTGTTTTTGGCCCGGGGGCTGCAGGCTTTTATGTCAGCAATGGGCAGGCTCGATGCATCGCCCCAGTCCCATGATCTACAGTATCCCAACTTTTGGCATCGCGAATCTGCAGAGAGACCGACTTGATAAGCAAGGGGCATCCGTTCTCTCAGCTTGATGGAAACTGTCCGGCCCTTCTCCACCGCTCCCACAATTCCGCAGCCGACAATCCAAGGATCATCTGGGAGACGGGGCTTTCCGCCTACCAGCAGGCCTTGCTCGAGTCACATGGAGGATCAAAGCTCCAGCTTGGGGTTTTCCATGTCGCTGAGCCGAGGCGTTCTTCTACCTGGCGCGCCTGGTGCCCTACTTCGTGCTCGGCGGTCTGTACTTCTCCGGTCAGGCAGTCGCCAGGGTTTCCCATGACAGAGCAACCAAGTTAGGATTTCGAGGGCCAGTGTTTCAGACTCCCCGATGCTCCTCGTAAGCTCACACCAGCGCCGCCCTTGAGACACCCTCTGCAAGTCTTGGTGGGCATTAAGTCTAAGTGCAGGAACAGGCGAGAGCCAATCCCGCAAAATTGCGAAGGCCACAATGAGCTGTGCCAAGATGAGTCATGTGGAGCACAGAGCTTGTACGCTCCTATGCAGCCTGTGGGTTTCGAGGGCGACCATGCATTTTAGGACCTCGATGAGTTGGCCTACTTAAAGCTTCATGCATATATCATATATAGCTATGAGTTTCAGAGGTTGGCAGACAGGTTCGGGACAGGATGCATCCCAAGCTTGTGCAACAGAGGCCGCAGCAAAATCCCACCTTGATTTCTACTCTCTGTTTAGCCGAGTGCACAGCCAGGCAAGCCCCGAAAACCTGTAGTAGGGGGCCCAGGGTTTCCGACCCAGCCTCCGTTGCCTTGGAGGTGGACTTCGGCACATTGGGCCAAGCACAGTTCGCTTTCAGCATGGTCGCGTGCTCGGTTTGCAAGCCATGGGAAGGTGTTTTAGCGGAGTGTGAATTCCAAATACGCAGAATCGGAGACCCAGGCGTCAGAATGCTATGAGGCAGTGTGCAGATACAGAAAAATAGTCCTTGTAAGTTTCAGATGAGCTCGAACTAGGTGCATCTACAATCAATCGGTGGAGGTTAGAAACCCCAGAAACTTCAGGTCCTCAGCTCCGTCACAATCATCGTGTCGCGGATCCAGGACTGGCCGAACGATCACAATTAGGCCCCCCCCCCCTACTGCAAACCGTCGGGACAGGACATCTCCCGCTTCTCGGCCGGGATCTCCCGCTTGGGAGCTTTCTGGGAGGTGCCGGCGCGTGAGTTTCGTTGCAACCAAATAGAAGGCACGCTGGGCAGATTTTAGACAGACTTCTGCCTGAAGTGTGATGCCGCTGGATGGCCCAGCAAGCGGCTCTTTGACCGTCTTGGCTCGGTGATTTCTATTCTTTTTGGAAAGGCGCTGACGAAGCCCCCGGATGCAAAGGCGGCAGGGGCCCAGGTACATCGCTTCCAAAGCTGTTTGGTGTCATTCTTGCGTGCAAGAGCCCGCCATTCTGCGATTCACACATATCTATCGCTAACTGCCATGGCTTAGCAAGAGCAGACGGTGGATCCAACTTGCACGCCGCTTGTAAGGCTCGGATCTCGACTCTGGAGGGTGCCGGGAGCTCAACAGTCCGGTGTCTTTTCAGACCGCTTCGATAGAGGGGTGCGGGGGGTTGTTGTTCATGGATTTTGGGAACAACAACCCCC
>CAJNDV010022223.1:33678-63765 GCA_905221635.1 Symbiodinium sp. CCMP2456
TTGGTCCCCTACACTGAGCAAAGTTGCAAATCTGCTCGCAGTTTCGCTCTCAAGTCGCGTAACCACTTTGCTGTGCTGACTGGTGCTGCCTATTCTTTTGCTAGAAAGGCCAATTGTCCTGAAGATCGCAGGTGCCCGTGGTGTAGTGCTCCTGTTGGCCATTGGGACCACCTTTGCTGGTCCTGTCCTGGGAACCCGTCCCCCTGCTTGAGGCCTCGTGGTATTTTGGCTGCTAGGTTGGGTTGGGGTGATGCAGAAGCGCTCAATCACTTGTGCGCTACACGATTGAAGCTTCTTGGACCAGGGGCGCCTGGCCAAGAAGATGCTGATGAATAAGGTCCCTGTTTGGCGCGGCTAAGGTTGCGCCGCCTTCCTGCCTGTCTTGCTCATTTGCTTCGGCACATGGGTGGGCCATGGCATTGTCTACATCATCATCATTGCAGCTGTTGCTTCCACCATCTTCGTTCGCATCGCCCTTGGCACCCTCCTGGAGCGCCTCGGTCCGGTGAATGTGCAATCCGGCCTGCTCACTTTCGGAGCGTTTTGGGTGGCGATGGCTGCAGCCATTTCCGCTCCCTGGAATTACGCGCTGATTCGCTTCTTCATCGGTTGTGCTGGAGCCACTTTCGTGACCAACCAGTTCTGGTGTTCATTGATGTTCGCCCCCAATGTGATTGGAACAGCGAATGCCACCGCAGCCGGATGGGGAAATCTGGGAGGCGGTGTCACACAAATCTTCATGATTTCAGTGCTGTTTAACCCCATGGTCAACTCCGGCGTGGAAGCAGACACTGCCTGGCGAGTGTCCATGATCGTTCCTGCGGTTCTCTTCCTCATCACTGCGACATGCTTGAAGCTGCTGTGCTGGGACACCCCCACCGCCAAGAGGTTTGACGTGTCCGTGACTGGCAAGACCAAAAAACCATCCTTGTGGGACTACGTTGAAGTGTGCAAGGACTTCAGGGTAATTGTTATGATCATGCAGTACTCGGCTTGCTTCGGCACGGAGCTGGCGATGAACAACCAATTGGCCACGCACTTCAGGACCTACTTCCAGATGGATGCAGCAGACGCCTCTGCCCTAGCAGGAGCATTCGGCCTCATGAATCTCTTTGCCCGATCCTTGGGAGGCATCACAAGTGACGTCCTCTTCAAGCACATGGGATTCCGCGGACGCATCTGGGCGCAGTTCTTGTCCCTCTTCTTTGAAGCAATCTTCCTCTTTTGCTTCGGCTTGGTGGATAACTCGCAGCCATGGTATGTGGCCTTGGCCGTACTGGTGTGCTTCTCCCTCTTCGTCCAGATGGCTGAGGGAACCAGCTACGGCATCGTGCCTTTCATGAACAGGCATCGCTGGCCGTGGGCAGCCCTTGTGCTGCTCCTTAAACCCACTTATCCGTGACCCGATACCCCGTGTCAGGTTGGGCGACTCCATGATATCAAATTACAGTAGCAATTAATAGCAATAATCGTGGTAATAATAATGCCTGTCATGTTCGAACAGGCAGCAGCTGGCCGTGGTGTCTGCCCTTGTTGGGGCAGGAGGAAATTTGGGTGCAGTCATTGCCGGCTTCTGCTTCTACAGGCCAATTAATGACCCCTTGCTTCCCTTCCAAGTGCATGCCGGCTATGTGATGTTCTGGGCTTTGCTGAGCCCTTGCTACTACTGGGCAGAGCACGGAGGCATGTTCCACCGCCCGGCCGCGGCGGAACCGGAGAAGTCCGAGGCCAAGGTGGTTCCCATTGGATGAGGTGGCTGACGCCACCGTGTAATTGCACGCGTGTTCGATGTCGTGCCCAAGTACTTTCTGTGACACCAATTGTCACAGAAAAAACCTGCCTAAGGGCTCGAAATTCGCTTCCGGATTTCGCGCCACTGTAATTTTGTCGACTTGTGTCCTTCCGAAGGATGGCACGGGCCCTAGCAGCCTTGGCACGGAGTGCAAGGTTGCAGGCACGCACGAGCGTCTCGCTCGCTGATCACGCCGACAAGAAAACCTTGAGCAGGGTGTCTGCTAGGTTGGGCAACCCTGCAACACAGTTCGTCGTGCTGAGGTTGTGTGGTTGTGCTTAGTTGGGTTTGGACTTGCTGAGCAGAGCTGGTGCAACCTCGGACTGAGACTTAGTTGACCAGCTGCAACCTGAGACCTCATCTAGCAAGTCCGGCAAACCCTCAACTGCACGGACCTTGCTTGAGCGCTTTGAGAGCCGAGGATGGCAGTGCTCCTGGCGGGCCCGGAGGAGGCCTTGGACCGAGACTTGCGGCGCATTCGGGACCTCGAGATGACGACGCTGTCCTCTGGCATGGGGAAGTCCTCTCTGAAGTTCTGCCAAAAAAACAGCTGAATTCCCACAGCAACAAAAAGGACCCGGCATAACCGTCATAACCTTTTCAAGCCTGGGGCCCGCCCGGGCCCCCCGCACCCCCACTGCCAGGTACCAAAGCTACGGATCCTTCGACCCCGTGGCCTGCGCCGGCGTTCTCACCGGCGGGGACTACGACGCTTGGAAGGTGCGAGCTGAGGCCAAGCCCGATACTGTATGTGTCCCAAAGTCTTTAATCAGAGGAATTGGGTTTGGGGCCGTTGGGGAGTTCTGGTTCCTCTGCCACACATGTTGGCGCCGTGGAGACCAAAGACTCTTTTTGGAATGTCGCAGTCGGCCTACAAGAAGTTTTCGTTCAGACACCCCGAAGAATGATTCTATCACGGCTTCCGTAATTTCTGCTGAGCCGAAAACATCCGCCACTCAACGTGTCCCACACTCTCGAACACGAGCGTGCTATGCATGACCAGCTGCGGCTCAACTCCAAAGCTTCCTGCCAAGACTCTAGCAAGAGGCACGCCGTGCGGAACTGGCCGCGAAGCGGAATGCCGAGAAGGCTGCAGAGACGGACAAGACGGGACCAAAGCCTTGAATCTCGGTGAGGCACTGGCTCAGGACACTTGCCCGTTCTTGCGCCCTAGATTTTCGTACTCGTGATCCGGTGCTGTATGTACAAGGTTTTTGATTGCTGCAGCCTGCAATCCTCTATGTAGAAACACGCATCAGGAACGGCTCCGATCCCACGGACGCTTCCAAACGATGGCGGCATCTCCACTTCGGAGCGAGGGATGCTAAGGACACGCCAAGGGCAAGGACGGCACGGAGATGACTGCGTTCTCTTCATTACTGGTGTTGTTGGGAAACATCGCTTTCAGGTACCTGCGTGCCAGTGGGTGCAGAAGGATTCCCGTCCTGGTGTGGGATGGCTTGCATCGGCGATGAGTGCTTGCATCGGCGATGAGTGCAGCATGGGGCAGGTGCAGATGTACCAGGGTGTCTAGACAGCCGTTCCGGTGGCACGGAAGACTGGCAACAACATCCTGGCGACATGATGTGTGCACCGGGCGGTCTCCTCATGGCAAATGGGCGCAACGAAAAATCATTGCAGATGCCAGGCTTGCACCCTGCAGGGATACAGTTCGTTTGAGTTATCTGGGCTAGGTTCATCGTCTCTGGAGCCCAACCAAACCCAAGGTGCACTTTGGACCAGTGTGAGTGATCGCGCCCGCAGTTCATCAGTGTTGACCCTCGATTTCATACCACCCTACTTTCACTTGGAACCCTGCATGTCCAAAAAACCCCAGCCACAAAGAGCAGCATGTGTATGTACGCATTTATACATGTGTGTCTGCCTGCCTGCCGGCCTGGCTGGCTGCCTGTCTGCTTGCCTGTCTGTACATTACATGCGCCCGTATGTGAATACGCACATAGGAGTAGGGTAGGTGCATAGGAGTTTATATGGTCCCTTTGTCTGTCTGTCTGTCTTTCTGTCTGCATGCATGCATATTTTGCCTGTATGTGTCACCGTGCATATATACATACATATGTATATTCAATGTTTAGAAGTAGGTTCATGATACAGATCTCTAGATGTCTGCCCAAGAAGGCCTTGGACTATGTCTCCTTAACGAAGGCTCGGCCGATTCGGCCTCCGCGACCTGCCGGGGCGCTTCGAGGGCGGCTTCGGAGCGGTCCAGGCGCGGAGAGGGTGCCAGCACAGGAGCATGTTCTTGAAGTTCACCAACTTTGAAGGCTTGACATGGGTTTCAAGGACCGAAGCTGGGTAAATTTTGGGGTTCTTTGCAGGGCTCGGCAGGGGAAACAAAAACCTTCTCACGAAGGGCTTGGCTGGCCAGGACTGGTCGCGCGTGCTCTCCTTGGGGGAGCAGCAGCGCCTGGCCGCTGCGCGCTGCCTCACAACGTTCGGGCCTTTGACGGCTCCGGGCCTTGGACAACAAAGGGCCTGCTCGGGCGTTTTTTAGCGCTTCTAGGTGCATGGAAGATGGAGGATGCACCTGACATTTGCAGTCTGACCGGGCTCCCTGGATGCCAAGCATGCTTTGAGAATCGGCTAACAACACTGAGACATGCCAGGAAGCTAGATGGCGATCCTAGAGTCCCTAAAGCTTAGCCGAGCCGCATGCTGCATTTGACTGCAATCTGCCGTTGCTGGAGGCGGCCACGTTTTGTGGTGCTCGATGAGGCTCGACGTGCCTGTCCATCGAAGGGTCAGGGATGACCGAGGGGTCGAGTACGGCTCGTGATGCACCGTCCGCTGACTTCGAGTTCTGAAATACCATCGCAGACTGACAGGCAAGAGGGCAAGAGCTCATGCCCCTGAGGCCACAAGCGCTTTGCCACTAGCTGCGGAGAAGACCGTTTACGACCAGCGGCTGCCTTGGCCATCTGTTCCTTTCAGCCCAGAGAGTTCGGAGATTCAGTGAAGAGGTTCCGTACGAATGAGCACCGAAGCTTTCCAGCATGTCTCGGATTTGTAGGTTTGGGTCGTCCCAAAACGTTTTGAACATAGCGGACACCAAACTGCATGTAATGCAGATCCCTATACTGCCCGAGCAGTAGAATTCGTATTGCACAGGACTCCAGCGCAGGACATCCGTCGCTTCAGGAAGCTTCTGAGTCAGAAATGACCGCAGGTTCGCTTCGGAGCCGCGCATCGAAGGCTATGTCGGCAGCTCAGGAGGTAAGGACAGAGAGAAATAAATGCACAGCTGGTGAGGCCAGCCTGCTATAGCATGCTTAAGCTTTGTGTGGCTGTGGCCCTTTCTTTTTATGGTCTGGGCCAGTTCCAATGCATGCCAAACGTATACTGTGCAGTTATGATCCGTGTAGGGATCTGTAGTTGCGATATATATATATAAATAAATATCAATATACATATACATATAAATATAAATATAAATATAAATGTAAATATAAATATAAATATAAATAAATAAATAAATAAATAAATATATATATATATCTAGAGACAGAGAGACACAGAGACAGAGCAAAGCAAAGAGAGGGAGAGAGAGAGAGAGAGAGGCGATATATATATATATATGTATACACATATATATATACACACACACACACACACATATATATATATATATATATATACATCGTTCCCAGGTCAGTGTGGGACACCGCGTCAGCTTGGCAAAGTACCACGGCGCACTTAGTAGGGAGATGGGGGATTCATGTTCTGCCAGCCGTTGCTGCGCCTCGCTTTGGTTTCGATCCGGCACCGTTGGTTGGTGACCTTTTGCCTTCATGGCTGATGAGTCATTTGTTCCTCTCTTTCTTTTTGTGTGGGTGTGCATGGCAGGTAGTCCTGGAGCTGTTGGGCGAAGGGCAATGGCGTGTGATGACGCCCGCGGAGTACGAGGATGGGAGCACCATCCTATGATCGGCTAAACATGGCACATTAACTGCGCATGCAGTGCTCGTGATTAGGGAGAGCAGCTGTGTGCTTTGGGTCTTGAAGTTTTTCCAGAGGGTCGCATATTGAAGGCCGCAGGTCCAGGTGAACGCCCGAATTCCCCTAAACCCCTCTTCCGACCTGCTCAGGCCGCAGTCGGTTCAAAGTGACCGTGCGAGCCGGCTGTGGCTTTGCAAGAAAGAAGGTGCAAGGGAGTTCGGGGGTTCCGCGGAACGGTGTGAGCTTTTTTCCTGAGGCGTGCAAGGGAGTTCAGATGGTGAACTTGCTGACAATCCGCCAGCCGCCGCTCAAGCGCTGAGAAGTGGCTTAAGACGATGGCACCCAGCACAAGATTGCGATGCATTTTCGAGATTGGTCACACCTCAATCCTTCCGTGGCAGTGGGCAGTGGACTTGAAGAGCACGGAGCATCCTGAAAGGAGCCCCAGCATAGAACCACACCTGTAGCCGTAGCCAGTCCCTCACTGGGCAGTCCTTAGCGAAGTGTGTCGGACCTCCTGCCTACTTGCCGATGGCCAGCACCTTCACAGCCGGGGCTTTACAGGCAGGATCCTTGCAATTTTTGCAACACGAGGTCTCTCAGCTGTTGAAGCGAGGGCCTCGTGGTGAGGTGAAAGGTTTCATCAGTCAGGCTTGCTACAAGACTTTCCGATTCTCCCCGCCTAGGTTGCGTTTTGCTTCGTTTGCGCCACTAGGTCCAATCTCAAGCTGTACCGCAAGTGACCTCCATGCATGCGGCTTCTGTGCAGAGCATGTCCACAGCCGAATCCATCTCCATAGCGCACAAGATTCGAGTTGAAGCGCTAAGGCTCGGAATAAGATGCCGCGGGTGAGACTTAAACGGACCCCACCCCCAAACTCGCCCTTCCACATAGGATCATGTTGGCTGCTGAATCAAAAAATAGCAGTTTTAAAGAGTAACCGTTACAGCAAGCCTTCTTAGTACGCCTTCTAGTCTTAGCATGCTTTAGTTACACAGCTTTGGCGCCATGCGGAGACGGCAGCTCTCGAGGATCTTCTGGCTGGTGAGACTTGGGTACATATAGGGAACCGAGCGCATGATTCAAGCACTTCACACCTGCAATTGAGCTTTCTGCCGGGCCTGTAGTGCTCGATTGTGGACTTGTCCCGGGGATGTATCGTACGGGTCTGAGAGAACTTGGAGCTTCGGTCTCTTCGGCTCTCTCGTGACAGCAACGCGTGCTTAGACTGCAGCCGTCGACCGCCGACCTTTTCAGGTCAAGCCTGACGATTAAACAAAGCTTGATCTGATTCGGCGCATGCCGGGAGGCTGCGATATGGGCCGCCCCACTTGCTTGGGATGGTCCATGGCCGTGGTGGATGGCGAACGTCGAGGCCTGCCAACTCCCTCCAATGCCAGATCGCTCCCAGCTGTTTGGCCTGGAAAAGGCTGCAACCATCTGTGATTTGCATTCCAGGGCCTTCCAGCGTCTCAGCCGTAGCCGTGGTGGGGACATGACGCCGCATCAGAGGGGTTTTTTTGGAACGGAAACGACACTTTTCGCAGTGCAGGAGCCCGAGCAAGTGTCCAAAACGACCTCGATCCTCGTCGGGGCCACTTCGGCTTTACCTGTGCCAGGAAAGCGAGGTTGATGGATTGGTTTGAATTGGTGCATTGATGGGTGCTCGACGAATCAAGCTACTTGTAGAGCAGCTAGAGTGTAGGAAGAAGGTGTCAATACAAGCATTCTGGATGCAAGGTTTCGGTGTGCACTCCAGCAAACTTAATGTTGCAGAGCCGGAAGTTGTGAACAATGATATGCCCCTCCCCAAGATTCTATATCCGGATATCCGGATGCACAACCCCTGCCAACTTCGACTGAGATTCGGAACAGTACCAGTGGCTCTGTGGACGTACTTCCTGGCGCAAAGCCTACTTACCGTTTCTTTGAAATGATGATTCGCACTTTGCAATTTGAAGCTGCCTTGAGCTCCTGGATGTCTTTGGTGTTTCTTTCCGCTTTGATACTAGTATGTGTCGCTGTGAAGATCTGAGCACCGTCGAAGCAAGGGGGCCAAAAGCGGGTGCTCCAAAAGGGCTCCCGTTCTCCGAGCTCTTTCGCCTCTGAAGCTGAGGTTCTGGTGGTCATGGTGTGGGAAGTGCTATGCACATGCTTGACCAAGGACGCTTGTGTATTTCATTGAATCATTGAATGCAGATCCTTACAGGACCGGACTCTGCTCTGGCGTCGCAGCCGTCTTGATCGTGAGGAGAAGCCCACCATCGTGACCGAGTTGGTTGCACTGCTCTGCCGCGGCCGCAAGGCATTGGAGTTTCAAATCGACTGAATCCCTGACTGAAGCTCCTGCCTGGAGGAGGAGAAGCTGCTGAACCAACGGCAGGGCCTGGCTCATGTGCTGTGCCAGAAGATGGACGAGTTCTCCCAAGAGAATGCCAAGGCCGGAGGTCCCAAGACGAGCAGCCGGCAGAGTGTGAGAGGGGGAGCTTCTACGCACGCCTGCAATCTCCTCTGAGTGTGTATCGCCCATCCGTGCCACCATTCGGAACTCAGAATACACTCCTGGTTATTGTCGGGTTCTGTTCGTGGTCAGATATCTTGCTCATTTTCGCCATGACTGCATACCCATATGCACTTATGAAGGCGAGTGCCTGTCGGTATGTGTGCAAGATACGGAGGTCGAAGGTGCAGTGGGTGGATGGGTGGGCGGGCGGGGGAGTGGGCAGACTTGGGTATAGAGGTAGGAAGGTACTGTAGGTAGGTAGGCAGGCAAGTAGGCAGGTAGGCAGGTAGGTCGGTTGGGGTTGTGTCCGTGTGTGCGTAAACAGTGTGTAAATATTTTTTGTGTGTATGTTTCTGTGTATATGCGTACGTGTGTGTATGGTAAGCACGCCTGATGTGAACATTCAGTAGGTGTGCGTGCTTGTATAGCTCTCCACATTTGTTCGCTTGCACGTGCCATAGATCTCTGCCATGCCTCAGCAAACGCTTTGAGGCTCACTTCTGGTCGGCCCGCACCTGGTCTCGAGAGTTCGAGCCAAGCGAAGAGCTGAGTACCTGGGAGCTCGAGGATATACTGACTTCAATGCCTGTGACAGAACTTGGGTGGGCTGTGCGCGTATGTGTGCCTGGGTAGAGATCGTTTGAGTCCAGGACTCTTCTTGCGGTCCGAGCCGCTTTCTGCCGTTTCCGGGCACGTCGGTCATCTTCTTCGCCGAGCACACGATCACTAAACGGCCACGCTGCAGCGATCTAGTGCCGTTTTGGGATAAGGCTCTTCTTCCGATGATGGTGGCCCACTGACCTCAACAGAGCGTGTCCACGAGCCGTTTCTTGAGGCAGAGCGAGGGCAGCATCGACATCACGCTGCTGCGTGTTGGGGACCTCAGCAATGAGGCGGCAGAATCCTGGTCTTTCTTTGATGCCTCTGTTCTCCAAGCCAGCTTTGGATGCGAGTAGGACGATTCGCAGCCTTGAGTAGATGGATGTCAGGTGGCGGTGGAGCTCGCCACAATCGTCGGGACTGCGAAGGCGCATCCTCGTAGAGTTTTTTTAGGCCTAAGGGGCAGTAACCAGTAGCGACGCCCTCTGCATTTTTTTCCTCTCCGAGGCCGAGCACTGCTTCAAGGCCTCCAAGGGCCTGGCTGTCTTCCCTCCCGGCTGCAGCTCCGCAGTCTTCTCGGTGGAGCTGCTGCCCCACGAAGGCATCCCAAGAACTTCTTGTCAATTCCTCTCTCTTCTCGCTCTCTCTCTCCTTCTTTTATGTTGTTCTCGCTTTTCCAAGTCTCTCTGTCTTTGAGTGATGAGAGTAGCCAGGCTTTTCAATGTGTTACGGGGCAAGTTTGTGTGCTCGCAGTGCTAGATTTTTCCATGCCAGAGGCTTCATCTCACAGCGATTCTTCGTTGTCCATGTGGAGCGCATCATCGGCCAGGTCCCCCCGAAAAAGCCACAGCTGTTTATTCTGTCATGGCACAGTTCACCAGCTGCAGAATCTAGAATGGAGATGCTAATGCGGTAACACTGCCGGCCTAGGCCTTAAGCTTTGTTTCCAGTCGGCTTGGAAGTTGTGGAGTTCCCTTTGCAGGGGGTTGGAAGCAGGCCACTATGGGCAGCTGCTTCTTCACCCGCGTGCGGCTGCTGCCGTCCGGGGTCCCCGGGCTCCAAGAAAGCGGTGTGGCAGTGATCCATTCAAGCGGAGCTGGTTGGCTTAAGACGGAATCCTCAGCTCTCGCTCTGCAGAGGGCAGAGACCTGCCAAGATTTGACTGTGCCGACAGGTCTGGCCGACAGGCCTAAAAGCGGCTGACGTGGTTCCTTGGAAGCACGCAATGATGGCTTCTCCACGAGTGGCACGAGCTTCGCATTGCTTAAGGCGCTTGTTTTGCTCAACTGTTGCAACCTCCAGATTTGCAAATCAGAAGGAACCCATGCATGCCTTAAGCCAAGCAGTACTCTTGGCACTTGTTACCCCAAAATCCGAATGCTTTCCGCTTCAGTTGCATTTTTCTCTTGTTTGTTTCGGGGCTCTTCGAAGACGGCATGCAGGAGACGATGCGGAGCTATGCTCGGAACTCACTTTCCTAAGCCCAGAGCCTATACTCCCTACTCTCCATCAGCCCAAGCAGCTCAAGAAAGCCATGAAGCTCAAGATCCCAAGCACCCCGACACCTCCGAAACCCGACTCACAAGGAATGCCCAAATCCCAGTCGTCTGGTGAGGCTGAAGCAAGACTGCACTTAGTTTGGGGTGAAGTTGGACCTCCCACCTGCAAGCGCAAGGTAGGATGCTCTTCTGAAAGCAATGCAAATCCTTGAGAAGTCGTTGCTTTCGGAATATCGATATCGTCTGAGACCAAAGCCCTGATCTCGAAGCCTTGCGACCGGACTCCGTTGATCGACCGCTTGCATCCTGACGCCTGACTCTGCGTACCTCCAAACCGCCGGAAGTACCACACAAACCATATAGGACAAGCCGTGAACAGCCCTTGTTCTCATAATTCCGTTTTTCAATTCTTTCCAATAGGGAACCCGTAGCCCGATGAGGCCAAAAGGTACCCAAGACTTAGCGAATCTTCCAGGAAAATGGTCTGGGCCTTTGCCGCGATGATGCTACGGCGCCGGGGGATCCGCCTCTGGAAGGCTACGGAACATGCCTAGCGTAGTTTCTTGTGGAGGCCTCGATTCCGTGGGGGAAACCCTGAGCTGAGATTGAAGGCAATGTGTGTGTATGTGTGTGTGTGTGCGTGCAAGGTTCAGAGTGTAGACGGGCTAAGGGTGGCAATGGCTAACTGCGTAGGCTTTCGCGCATAAAACGGTAGCGAGTCCTGCGATGCAGTTGTCGACGAGTTTTCGCGACATGGCCGAAGGTGATGGCCTCCATCGTATGGCTGGATTTCCACCGTGTGGTCATGAGCCTTGACTTGGATGAAGTGAGCATAAGGCTCTTTTTGGCGACAATCGGAGTCTCTGTAGTCTTCTGGCATTTGTGGCTGCAGAGGAGCTGCGTATAAACAATACGGGGCCGGGTAGTAGCATCGACGGCGAGCATGGAGCCAAGGAATACGCTGCTGCTCAACTACGCGATCTACGACCCTCGCTTGTTGAAAGCCGTTGTTCTTTAGGAACAGTTTGCACGGTTTCTTATAGGTTCTGCAAAGCAAGAGAGTGTCAAGGGTCAGGGCTCTCCCTTGTCAGGGCAGGTCAGCTCTTCTCGAAGCACTTGGCTCTTAGCTCTGTGGCCACGAACAGCAGCAATAGCAAGAAGAAAAACAAACCAGAGATCAGAGGCGGAATCGAATCATGATAGCCCCCAATTCCAAGAAGCCCTGAGCCGTGTCGTTTTCGGCCTTGCCGGTTGGCTGCTATCAGGATTGTGCTTTGAGGTTGGCTCAAGCAAATCGGAGCATCTTGAAGCTGGCAGAAGTGGAGCAAGGATCTTAGGAACATATAAAAAGCCTATTCCGCCGTGCGATGAGGACTTTTGCTTGACGAAGGCCAGCTTCGAGGCCGCGTGCCACCGCCCCTCCACTCGAGATACTGGGGACTTGAGGTTCTTGAACACACAGCCCAACAAGTCCACTGCTTCGTAGAACTGTAAAGACGTCTACTCGAGCCCCTGTAGGAGACCTCTGCCAGCAAATTTCCCACTTAGTTCTTATGAAGGGCGCATGGAGATTCTGAGATCCAGGTCTGCCTTTCATCGTCCTGGCGAAGCTGGTGCTGGTCTGCGTGGACAGGCCGCTTGGGCTTGAGGGCTTCAAGATGGAAGTGCTGTGCCAAGACCGAATCGATGCGATTCGGCCAATCGCGAATCCTTCGTCGCCTTGCGCTCCGGCTCGGGAAGCCCAGGCTGGCGAGCCACGTCAAGGCGGCCATGCTGGGCAGCCTCTCCACCACCCGCCTGCTTCAGGAGGTGCTCCTGCACAGGTACCTGCAGCGGCTCGGATGGGGGCACGCGGGGTCTTAAGTTTCGAGATGTCATGGGACCATAGGAGCAGCACAGGGCGAGTGGGGGGAGCAGTCCGGTTGCAGGAAATTCGTGTCCATGAAAGCATTGGGAAAGACCAGCATTAAGGCTTCCCAGCGACGTGCTGCACCTGGGCACCTTCCTCCACATGCTCTTCGACACCGTGCCCGAAAGCGTTACCTACGGCTACAAGACCCGGATCTGCCGACGCTGCGGTAGTGTGCAGTCATTTGCTGCTCACGAGGCCTTCAGTGCCTCCTGTCTGCTTTGCAGGACCATCTTCCAGCTGGCGCACAGCTCGGTGTCCATGGTCTTTTCTGTCCTCATCGCACTGGTGATTCAGGCTGGGCGCATCCTTTCGGGGCGGAGGTCCAAAGATGTCTTGTCCGAGGGTGACCCTCTGCGCTCTGGCAAGGCCTCGAAGCAACGGGTGGCTTTGGTTTTGTCTTTGCTCAGGTGCTCAAAGGGGAGGTGCCGCCGCGCAGCGCCTGGCAGCCGCTTCTCTGGATCCTGGTGCCGATGTGCTGGTGCCTTTGCGACAGAGAGGCTTCATACTTCAGCTTCTCGAAATCCCTGCGTGGTTGAGGGCTCGGCGGGTGGTCTTCGAGGGTTGTTTGAACGGTTCTGCCTTATTCTTGTGAGCTGTGCATGACGAAAGTGTTTGATCTCTCCCAAGCATCCACAATAAGTTTCTGCGAAGGACAGTGATCATCAGCGTCTGTCAGCGGCGGAGTTCTTTCAATCGCTCCTCGGCTTCGTCGGCTTCCGTTGCCCGATACAAGAGGATCTGAACTGTGCTAACTATGCATCATCCTAGGTGGCACCAGGTGGGATTCGGGAGACCCTTCAAAGGGGACCACTTCGAGAGGGGGCTGCTGCCCATTCAGCGATTGAAGGCTTCGGAGTTGGCAACCTAGTACATGAATCGTGAGAAGGCACAAGTCGAGACTTGCTGCTGCTGAGTTCCTGCCTGTGGCAGTCTGCTATGCTACTAGTTTCCTCACCGTAACTGTGCAGTAAAGCCCCCGTGTGGAGTTCCGAAGCCGTAAGCCAGCTGCCCTGCCGCTAGCAATCCGCTTTCAGCAAGCGTGAATTTGCAGAGAAGCTTTTCTATGCGACATTTTCGATGGAGCCCGTTGTGCTCGACCCTCGTGGCCAGCACATGCCCCCATAACCAAGTGCCACCTAACCAAGTGCCACCTGAACTTATCTACAGTCTACACTTTAGACTTTTACCGCGTGCTCTCCCTGAAGTCTCCCTCTCTCTGGACGTGAGCTTGTCCGACTGCCCAGGATGGGCCGTGCAGGCACGCGACTCCGACATCGCCGCTTCGCTCACAGCTGGGATGTTTGGGCTGGTGGAGGTCTGGGGTTCGGTCTTCAAGCTGGTCTTGGGCATTCTGGAGTGGCTATGAATTCAGACCGGATCTGTTTCGTTCGGTGACCTTCTGTCTTTGTGAGCAAGGCAAGTTGCAGACTTGTGCCTCGTGCACGTCCTTCGGAAGCGGATCCGAGGAGAAGACCTCGGCCATGGTGGAGTTGCTGAGCTGCCGGCAGTGGCTACGAGCCTACGACGGCTCGCCCCTTCGGCAGAGGATATCCGTTCCCGTCGATCGAGAATCCTACCGTTTTCGGGTATGTGGTCGCCTCGGCTCGGAGGAAGGATGTGAGGGAAAGGGAGCATGAAGCAAGGGTTGCAGGCAGAAGAAGAAGCCACTCGAAACCAAGCTCTCCACGTCACACAAGAGGCATCCCTAGTTCCCGCTTTGCAGAAGAGAGCCCAGAGGCTGGTTTGCGTAGCATCACCTCAGGTACCCTGTGCAGCATGTGCGGAGCACGTTTGATGACGCCTGGTCCAGCTTCCTGGAACCTGGATGTTGATTGGGAAGTCTAGACTCTTAGACCCCTAAGCCAGCGATAAAACTCAAGCCGCCAGGCATTCTGTAGCTGGATCTCTATGCGCCAAGGAAAAGCGAACCTTCTTCGGAATCTACAAGAATGACACACAGTGGCTGGCTCGCTACGTCGGGGAGCTCACGAAGGTTTCTTGGGGGTGCCCGAGTTGTTTCCTCCACTGATGTCTGGCTTAAGCGGGGTTCTTGACTCAGGCCACTGCTGCGAATCCGATTATTTCAGTCAACCAAAGCAACCAACCTGCCTACCAACCTCCAACCTACCCACCTACCAACCTACCAACCTACTTGCCAAGCAAGCAAGCAGGCAGGGGGGCTGGCAAATACGCATGTGGGTTCCTATGATGTATGTACACTTATGTACATTTTCTACGAACGAACATCCCAAGCCCCCTTGCCTGACTTTCAAGGTGCTGGGGATTCTCTTCGGTGGCTATGCGGTCGTTCAACACACGCAGAGTGGGGAGGGCAACATGACCATCGGCCGCTTCACGGTGTTCCTTGGCCACAGATCCCCTGCCGAGCTTACGTAGGCAGAATGTTTCACAAGAGACTGGAGGTTTGTCAGTCTTTACAGCATCATCGTCGACGTGCTCTACAGCTTCATCGAAGCATGGGATGGCCTGGTCTACGCAGGGATACTTGTTGAGGAGCTTGCGCAGTTCATAAACAAGCCCAGCAGGTGGCTCCATCAGCTCTCTGACGAGCACGTCGACCCGGAGAGCCATCCAGTGCTGACGGGCTCCTTCGCCGTAAAGCTGGCTTCTGTGAGCTTCCACCTGGATGCGATGCCCAGCAAGCTATCATCAACGGATGCAGATATTCCACTGGGCCGCACGTATGGTATCCGGACGCTCAATGATGCGAGCTCCTTGCGTCGACAGTTAGGCGGGAAGCGAAGCGGCAGCTGTTGTACCAGTACCCACGAATCGGCAAGAATCACCCCGCTGCATCAGAGAGGCTTTGCTCGAAGCCTGTCGACAGGTGAGATCCTTGGTGGGCTGCAGGTACCGCCTGGCAAGGTTGACTTGGTCGGCTGCGCCAGGCGTTGAAATTAAAGCTTCGCTGTGCTTTCTCTTCTCGCCCCCGCGCAGAGAGAGAGCGAGAGACGCCGCACCGGGCAGGTTCCTACTTCTGAAACCCCCAGTCACCTTGGCGACCGGATCCGTGCTGGAGAATCTGCTCCTTGGCCTTGGCGCTTTGGGGTCAAAAGGGTACATGAAGGAATCCCTGAGCTTTTGGGCTCCTACCCGGATCGGCGAGGCGCTGCATGTCGACTTCAAGCTGTTGCCAAGGCTCTCCAACGCCGCGGCTTGGGTGCGGGCGAGTGACGTCATCGCAGCTCGGCCCGAAGGGGCTCGCAGGCTTTCTTGAGACCTGTGCGGCTGTATGCCTTGGGCTTTGACGACCGTCTTGACACTTTGTGCCCAAAGGAGTCATATGCTGAGGCGCTCTTGGCCATGCTGGGCATCCCGTTGCCACCGCCGCCGGGTGCCCAGCCGCGGCACGCGCTGGACCCGGCCGTCCTTCTCCAGGCAACCCTTTGGGGTCGTTTTAAATCGAGTAGCTGTGCCTAGGCGGGTTTGAGACGTGAACATACAGACGGTGCCCTCAACGGTGAATCCAGGCGGTGAAGCAAGCTGCTGAGCTCCATGGGGCCACGCCGCCGCAGCTCAAGAGCGACAAGCTCTATGCCCACTGCACCTGGCTCCCTTGTCTGCACTGTCTAGTTTGTGAAGTGGAGGTTGAAGTACGTAAGGGATCTGGCAGTTGCAAGTCTTTCAGGCAACCTTCCCAGCTCCAACTTGCATCAGGTTCCGAGATCGCTGTGTAGAGTCTGACATTGACGTGCTGTCGCAGATCACGAGAGCAGAGGAGCTGATTACTTTATCTGCTTTCAGAGCTTCAGACTCTAGAATTACCCAGGAGTTGCTGAGCAGAGTGACTGGTGGGCGTGGGGCGGTCTTCGAGAGCAGTCTCATCCTCGTTGACATGGTTCGAAACCGAACGAAGGTTGTCTTGCGTGGCTAGGCCAACGTTTGGAGGCTCCAACAGATGGCCCCAGAAGCGGTCCAGCAGCGAAAAGGCCTATAAACGCAACCTAGCATAAGTCTCTCGGGATACACTCCAGCTGAGCTCCAACGACAGCGAGGAGCTTCTGCAGCCCTCGGAAAAATTTCTGTTCGACATCGCACGTGGTCTTCTCGCTGACCCGGAAGTGTTGGTGGTTCAGGACATGGCTCTCCTTGCGAGTGTAGCGTGCGAGATTCCAGCAAGGAACGGAGGCATAGGTGCAGGACATGCATTTTTTGACCCAAAGAATGACCAAGCACCTAGCACTCCAAGCCCTAGATTCGTACATGCCCAAGAACCATTGCTGCAGCCCTAAGGCCACCCAATGCGTTCAGAATGTGCACCGCACTGACGGCACTGTGCGAGAGCACGATCTTCGGGAGGAAAGCAGGGGACGGCGGCGGGAGGCGGAGCCCCAGAAGTGAGCACGATTGTGAACGGGAGCGCGATTCGCCAAGTTCGTCAGGGCCAAGGAACTTGAAGCGGCCGTAAACCCCAAACCCCTAGGCAAATGTGCCCCTGAACCCCAACCTCCGGCTCAGGACATCTTGGGAGTGCTGCCGCTGCCTCTGGCGAGAAACGCGCTGCAGGTTTTGTGGCTCTGGCAGCGCCTTGGAGGCCTCAAGGGTGCGCCTCGGCCCAGAAGTCAAAGGAAGTGAACCACGGAGTGCCGTTGGGGGTCTGTTCCCTTTCCAGGTCCCAGGTCCCAGTTTTGGATCGATCTTGACTCCCTCCCCACAGCCCCCGAACCCAAGCCTTCTCAACGCACTGCTTCCAGCATACACACCAGGCATGCCCCAGAGATCAGGCACTTTCAGGCCCAAGACACGATGTTGAGGTGATGAGGGAATGAAGGAATGATGATGACGATGATGACGATGGCCGACGGCTGAGGTCATCCTGGCCTTGGAGGGTGGCATGGCGGCGGTGCCACCGCCCTTTCCTCCATGGCTCACACCTTGCGGCAGCCTCCCGCGCCCCTGGAGTTGAAGCTTACTGAATGTGAGGGTGTTCTTTTTTTTCAGGGCTCAGTTGCTTCTGCTCACAGGTCCTTCCCGCATGTTAACATACGCTATCTCCTCAACTTGTATTGAGGAAGTTTGCAGCCCTGCCAGAGCCAACACACTGCCCCCAAGACTAGATTTATTGTCCTGCATCTATTCCAGGCACTGTCTTCATTTCAGAGTCCACGATCGTTTGCGCAGGGCTCCATTTGCTCCTTGGTGTTAACCTCGGGTTCCCTTTGTGATGCTTTGAATATTTGCTACTTGTTCGGGACACTGAAGCAACTTGATTTGCTGATTGCTCACCGGGCCGTCGTTTCCAAGACTAAGGAGCAGGAACATCGATTCCTGGTTGCTTTTCCAGCCATCCGGATTGCTGGAAATCGTGGAGGGCGGATCCATCGACGATTGATAGAATCTGCACAAGATGCAGTCGTTGATAGCAACTGCTGGCGAAGCGTCTGCTAGACGGCTGCTTCCTCTTGCCCTGCATTCCTTCTTGGTACAGGGAGAATGCAGGTGGCTCCTCTTTTGTCCATGGTTTGCCTTGAGCCCACGATCTCACGCGCATCCAGTGCCATCTTTTGCCGTCCAGGGTTCTGCAGGCTTGATCGTCCAAGCCCGTTTGGCGTCTTTCCACAGGTTTTCCTAATATGGGCATAGCTCGACAAACGCGCGCCAAAGAAGCGCAGCATCAGAATGACAGCGGAGATGTCCAGACGAGCTGCAGAGGCCAAAATGTCGCTCGGTGGTCCCTTAGCGAGGATGGTCACAGAATGTGTCAAAATTATCCTCACCGCCGGCCAACGCATGGCGTTCAACAGTTGTTCAACAGCCCACTCTTCGAGCCATTGATCCCATGATGGCAATATGTGGTCTTGGCCTTGCCAAGCCCCAGGCCGATTGCGAGATGCAGCCGACGTCCCCTACCGCCTGTGCGCCCTCGCCGTCCCCGCCGCAGAACAGATCCCCTTCGTCGCGAGCTGGCAACTGGCTTTGGGGGCAGTTCGGGTTCTGTAAAAGGGGATCAAGTTTCGGCTCCTGTCGCAGGTGAGGCGTTAGATGGGAGTGGGATGGAGTGGGGTTGGACAGTTGAAAGCTCCAGAGCGAAGTGAGCACACGCCCCCTTGTGCTGTGCCGAGGTCAACGACGGGGGACCTGCCCGACCTGACGCAGCGTAGAGCCGGCCTGTCTTTTTTTTTTTGATCGCTTGTGGCAGTTCGTAGCGGGCTCCCCGCATGCACGGCTTGAGACGGCTTCGAGGCATGAGCATTCTGTTGTTCTTGGAGCAGTGACTCAGTCAGGGCATCACTGAAAGCAAGATGGGGGAGCAACACCATTGCCCAGGGTACGCGCATACAGGGACATGGATGTGATCGTGGCAGGGATCATGTCCATGGGACTGTACGAAGAGTATCAGCTGCTCGTCTCAAAGGTTTCATTTTCCTTGAAGCCTTGGACTTCGTCGAAGTGTGTTTTTGCTCGGACAAGCCAGAGAGGTGAAACCCATACGTGAAGGGCCACAGTCTTGGGCTGTGCCGAGCCCCGAGGAAGTTCCGCGCCGGCAACGCGCAGTGGCGCCGGGGTCTGGCCGGCGGCGCGCGGGGAGAACTCACGGCCGAGGCCGTGAGGACGTTGCCTTAAGGATCATGCCGGGAAAGGGGGGGGGGGGTTAGAGTCCTATTAGAGAGCTCCGCATCCCAGAGCATCCAGAGTCCAGAGCTGCGATGTGGACCTGACCGCAGGCCCTCTCCACGGAAGAGCGCCGGACCAGGACACCCCGAGTCCCAGGTCAATCGTGCCAGCTGTGTTTGATTTGTGGGGGCTTTCCGGCTTCAGCCGGCTTCTAGAGATCTCTTCCCTGCTTCTCTTGCCATCTTTGATTATACAATCCAGGGCCATAGCGACGGCTTCTGGCTTTGCGGCTTGAGGCTATGGTTTCGAAAGGCATCGAATTCCCCAGAGGGAGCGAGCGCCGCAGGACGTTCATTCAATCCTTTTTCCCTTCTTTCGAAGCCTGGCACTGGCGCCGGACAGCTTCATACTGGACCTTTGACCAAGATTCAGCTCGATAGGGAAAAGAACCCAGCCAAGCACCAAAAGCATCGTGCTGGAAACGAAGTCGAGATAGTTATCCGAGAACGAGCCTCCAAGTCGAGTCTCTTGCAGGTCATCGGAATGCTAGGGCCATGTTCGACACAGATTTCCCAACACTTCCAACAGTACTCGAAATGAGCCCAGGATCGCCATTTTCTTCACGGAGGGTTCGCTGCTTTTTGTGTTGGGAAGCTGCTTCGGCTACGCCGGGGACAGCGGCCCGGCACGCGATCGGGCACCCGAAGTCTGTGCGAAAGCTTGCTTTGATGTACTGATGGATGCACTAACGGGTCCTAACGAGACCACTGATCTAAGCCATCTAAGCACAAAGGTGCCCGTTCGTGCCGACGTTTGTTTGCAAATGCATGTGCATACATATCCGTGTATGTAGACATGCGTGTGTGTATGCGATGTCGGGCACATCCGTGCGCGAATAGGTAGGTTGGTAAGTTGGAGGGTTGGTAATTTGGTAGGTTGGTAGGTGTGGTAGGTAGGTAAGTAGGTAGGTAGGTAGGTCGGTAGGTAGGTAGGTAGGTAGGCAGGCAGGCAGGTAGGTAGGTAGGTAGGTAGGTAGGCAGGAAGGTACGAATGAACATAGGTATGGACGTATGTATGAAAGCATGTAAGCCTGCTGAACTTACCGTGCTACTGAGGTGGTTGGCGGGCCAGCAGCAGTGCACACGTCAACGCACACCTTGTGAAGGCGCTTGTTGCTGGTAGGGCCACTGCTGTCTTACCACCACCACCACCACCACCACCACCACCTCGGCTAACATCCGCCATCTAGTTACCATGATGTTCTATACTGCCGCCACACCACAACGATGATGGCAGCGCTGTAGCTCCCACCACTACTGCGGAATACTACTCCTACTACTCCAACAACAACAACTACTACTATTGCTACTACTACTACTACTACTACTACTACTACTACTACTACTGCTACCACTGCCAAGTGGGTGACAAAAACTACTNNGTAGCAGCAGCAGCAGCAGAAGTAGCCGTAGTAGTAGTAGTCGTAGTAGTAGTAGTAGTAGTAGTAGTAATAGTAATAGTACTAGTAGTAGTAAACGTAGCAGAAGCCGTAGTAGTACTCTGAGTAGTAGTCGTACTAATTAGTAGTAGTACTAGTCGTAGCATAGTCGTAGTCGTAGTCGTCGTCGTCGTTGTCGTAGTAGTCGTCGTAGTAGTAGTAGTAGTAGTAGTAGGAGTAGGAGTAGGAGTAGGAGTAGGAGTAGGAGTAGGAGTCGGAGTAGGAGTACCAGTAGTAGAAGTAGTAGTAGTAGTAGTAGTAGTAGTAGTAGTAGTACTACTACTACTACTACTACTGCTACTGCTACTGCTACTGCCACTGCCACTGCCACTGTCACTATCACTGCTACTGCTACTGCTACAACTACTGCTAGTAGTACTACTACTACTTCTACTCCTACTCCTACTCCTACTCCTACTCCTACTGCTACTGCTACTGCTACTGCTACTGCTACTGCTACTGCTACTGCTACTGCTACTGCTACTGCCGCTACTCTCACTGCTACCACAACAACTGCTACTGCTGCTCCTAGAAGGGGTGCTGCTTCTGTTGCCACCAGTGCTACTGCGACTGCGACCTTTACGGTTTCCAGATGCACCACAAGGGTTTGAACCGGCGCACACTTTGACATCCATCTTGAGCATGTTATATGCACTTTCGGTCTTAGTCCTGGTGGTAGCTTGCTTGCGGCGATCATGAGATGCGACTGAACTGCCCGAACTTTGCAAGGCCCTGAGCATTTGGCCTTCACTCTTTGGCTCCGTTTTCTTCAGCTGCGGGGCGATTCTCATGTGCCTGGAGACCATGCTGCTCGGGCGCAGAACAAGATGAAAATCGGGGACATGAGCAGGCAGCTAGCAAGAATGGGATTTGACAACAGAAGCGACAATAAGGTAAGGGCTGCACCAAAGGACGAGCGACACCCGCTTGTAATAAGCAAAATGTGTCGTCACAGAATCAGCAGTAGTCACCGCAAGACTCCAGCAAATTCGGAGACATCGTGCCAAGCCCGAGCCCGGAAATCTCGCAAGGAATGTGATGCGCCCCGTTGGCTCCTGGACCTTCCGAATTTTCAGCTTCAAGTCAATCTTTGCTGCTTGCCGAGACTGGACTCCGGACCGATTCGCTTCTTGCGGGGGATGTGCACCCCGAAGTGGTCGCTTCTGGTGAATCGGGAGACTCCCGTACTTCTATAGGTTGAAACCAAGAGAGGTTTGCTCCCTGCGCCTTGCTGAGGCGTACTTGGACAGCTGCAACACAATGAATAGCGAAATTACCAGCACCTCAGACTTGGAAGGTGTCATTGCGGAGGTCAGGCTAGTTTGGGGCTGTAGACTTCGCGGCGGAGATCGGAGTCTGGGTTGAAGGTCTGCTATCTCTGGCGGGGGTGCGGTTGGTGTTGCTGTCCAGACCGGAAAGAAGGTGGGTAGATTGGGTTGACCGTTTTCGCGAATGGTGTCTGCTTCCTCGCTCTGGTCCTCTCTTGCCTTCCAAACTGCCAGTCGTTTCTGAGATCTGCCTAGGAGTGCCGTACTTGGCATCCATGTCCTACTTTGCCGGGCTCCCCAGTGGCGATTGCCGCCTGCGGCTCAAGCTGATCCCAGAAGCGTTGCAGGCTCAAAGGCTTTCTTGGTAACATGGGCGAAAATTCCTGCGACACCTAACCCTCGGTTCGACTCGAAGACGCGTCCCTGGCCACAAGGTCGGCACCTGCATCTACCCCATTGCCGTGATCGCGAACTTACATCAGCACTTGAATCCAGACATGGAGCTGCTGCCTGGCCGTTGCGGTGTGGGCGGTATGCATGTAAGGTCTCACGTCACATTCCAAAGCCAAACCCCGAAAAAGTCAACGACTCCCTCTGCAGCGGTAGCCCCAACAAAGTTCCTAGAATCCTAGAAGTCCTCAGGCTCTTCTCGACGATCCCTTATGCGCTTGGAGGCCTTGCATCGAGCCGACGGATTCACGGGCATAATTCAGTTGGACCTTGAGCTCTGCAGGGCTTGACAGGAGTCCGACAATGAAATCCAATGGGTCGCCATGGGCCTACATCCCGAACAGTGCTCCGGTCTTTGTTCCCTTGTTATCTTTCTTTCTTTTCGTGTCTCTCGTTGTCTGTATAGTACAATTTGCAGTAATCATCCTCAGAGTGTTCGCAAAAATAACAAAGCCACTCTTTAAGTCATACATAGATGAAACAATCGTGAGCAATATGAACAGCCGTAGACATCAGCAAGCAGTGACCGTCAGCATCACAACAAACAGTATCAGTATATGGGCATGGACGCTGTTCATAATGTATCGCTCGTCAGTAACAGTTATGCTACGTCCAATTGTTTGCCTTGGCGCGTGTACGTTTCCAGCCTTTTTAGCCACTTTAAGTTCCAGGCAGCCGCAGAAACAAATGATGAATATGGTAAAGACGAGTACGAGAGAAGAAGGTTCGAAGATTGACAGGTTAGTTTTTTTTGGGGAGGATGGGGAGGTAGGTCATAGAGATCAAAGGAAGGGGAGGGAGCAGTGGTCCCCTCCTCTGTTCTGGTGTTCATGCCTTTGGAACCGTCAATCGTAAGCAGTACTTCCTTATCTGTTCTTGTAGTCTATGTTTTAATGTCTGTCGGACTCTACTTTGCACATCTACAACAACAAGAAAACAATAATCGCAGAATCGTATGATGTAGGTAGTGAAGATGTTGACGATGAAGATGAAACGAGAAAGTATGATGACGAAGAAGATAGGGTTGTGAACTCCAAGCAGGGTCCCCCTCATTGGAATTTGTCTTTCATTCACAACAGCAGCAACAACAACAATAACTGCAATCCATACGGTTAGTAGTTGGTAGTAATTACCCTCACATCATGGATATTACCAGTTGTTATACCAGTACTAGTAATAAGTCACGAGCGAATCAAGCACAAGGGAGCAATATGAATGAACAAAAGGTGCCATCGACATCATAGCACACCGTGTCATAGTAGGAACCCTGTTCATAATGTAGTACATACAACAATGATGGGGAGAACATGGGCTTGCAATAAAAGCTTATGTTTTTAATGTTGGCGGAGGACACGGGTGTACAAATAACGTGCGTTTCTGAATGTGGAGAAGAACAAGGTTTGCAAACAAAGTCTTAACGTTTGTGGTTGGAAGACGACAAGGGTTCACAACAAGCCTTGGGTTGTTGTTAGAATGGTTTACACAACACCTTGCATTTTGAATGTCGGAGCTTGTGCCCACCGACTCTTGGGCAAAATTTGCTGCGATTGACTTGTTTGCGGTTATATCTAAACAGGAAACAGCCAATCGCAGCAGATTTTAGCAACCGACTCTTGGGCAAAATTTGCTGTGATTGGCTTGTTCGTGGTTATGGTTAAATCGGGAAGCAACCAATAGCAACAAATTTTGCCAACCGATTCTTGGGCAACATTTGCTGCGATTGACTTGTAGCAGCCAATTTTGCCAACCGATTCTTGGGCAACATTTGCTGCGATTGACTTGTTCGCGGTTACATCTACACCAGGGAACAGCCAATAGCAGCAAATTTTGCCAACCGATTCTTGGGCAAAATTTGCTGCGATTGACTTGTTCGTGGTTATATCTAAATCAGGAAGAGTCAATCGCAGCACATTTTTCCAACCACTTGCTAATCACAAGTTGGTGCGATTGAACTTTATTGAACTTCTTGAAAAAGAAGATTATGAAGATGATGAGAATGATGAAGATGAAGATGATTACCTGAGGGCGTCGGGGTAAGAGAGGTGAGAGGGGGTGGGGGTATTGGGGTGCCGGATGATGTAGGGGTTATCTAAATGATTTCGATGGTTCTAATTACGTGGGATGTCAAATATGTGAAGTACTTCAATCAACCCTCGGGTGGGTTCTTTTCCAGAGGATGGATAATCGAAATAATCGAAAGAATCAAGCCAGGGGCTGATGTACTTGTTTCGATTATTTTCGAAATTTGGAAGGCCAAAGAATCGAAATAATAGAACTGATAAACCGGGTGTGATTTACTTATTTCGAGTATGTGGATTATTTAGGCTATTTAAATATTTGGGGATCTGCCTTCGGGGCTACAAGAGGGATGATTTAATCATTTCGATTGTTTCGATTCTTTGGCCCTCCAAATAATCGAAACAATCGAAATACTCAAATCAACCCTCAAATGGGTCCTCGTCCAGAGGCTTCCCCACCATTTACATAGCCGAAATAATCGAAGTTGTCGAAATTTTGAAATCAGGGGCTGATGTATTTGTTTAGATAATTTTCGAAAATTGGAGGGCCAAAGAATCGAACTACTCGAAGTAGTTCAATCGAGGTGTGATTTAATTCGATTATTTCGATTATTTAAATCCTCGGGGCCTGCCTTCGGGCTACAAGAGGGGTTACGATTCTTTGGCCATTAAAATAATCGACATAACCGAAATAAGTACAACAACCCCCAATTGGGTCCTCTGCCAGAGGTTTCCCCACCGTGGAAATAGTCGCAGTACTCGACACAATTAAACCAGGAGTTGATTAAATTATTTCGATTGTTTTCGAAATTTTGGAAAAGCCAAAGAATCGGAATACTAGAAATCAATTCGGGGGGTGATTTACTTCGAGTACTTAACTTTTTTTTCTTATTGGAACTGTTTGGATTATGGTACAAGATGGAATGTTAATGTAAAAAGGGCGTCAAACCGAACCTAAAGGGGCCCTTCTCATATAGATACACATTTTACACATCATATCTACATTACTATGTATCTAGATACTCTTTACCATCCATTCACACACATACATATATATATATATACATATGTATATATTAGTATCATATATATATATATGTATATCTATGTATCTATATATCTATATCTCTGTATTCTTTCATGTCTATATGTTTAGGTGGCTGCATATTTTTATGTCGATATCTCTACATATCTATATGTTTCTCTCTGTATTAGTTGTATAGAAATACGTGTATATACATGTACATATGTATGTACATCTCTACGTATCTCCATATACCTGTGAGTGTATATGTATATGTATTAATATGTATATGTATTTGTATATGTATTCACACACACACACGGAAAGGTACGCTGTGGTGGCCTGTGTTCTTCCTCTTGATCATATGTGTATATATACATAGTCATATATTTATATTGTCTTGTGCAACTACCTACCTATCGATCCATGCATCCATCAATCTATCTGTCTATATACACACCAACACCTTCTCTCAAGCTGCTCTATCCGGAGGCATCTGCTTCGGGGCCGGAGGGTTCCTGGAGTGCATGGAGAACAAGGCTCAATCGGCTTGGGGCCGCTTGGGCGGGCATGAGCTGGGCATCCTTGTCCTGCTTATGGCCAGTGCTGTTACTCATGTGACGACATCAGCAACGGCAAAGAGCGAACACAACAGTACTTGTGATAGAAAACAGCGACACCGAGCATTGCGAGATTATGGTCGTGCTGTTGCTAGCGCTGTGCAAAAGTCGCCGAAGAGTCGACTTCAGCCACCCGAAGTGCGCAAGCCCGAGCTTCGGAAATCGCACGCAGAAAGAAACATGTTCCGACGAGTCAAAAAATGCCTGTCGAAGAACTTTTTTTGGCAAGCAAGAACAAAAGACAACTCAGCCCGACCTTCGACCCATTGGGCAGCCCGCTTTGTAGAGAGTCGTGGTCTGCAGGTGTTCTCTACCTTGGATGTGACCCTTCCGAAGACAGCGCCTTGTCGCTGTTTTTGGGGTTCGCATGGTGCCGGGTTCACATCGGTGTGTAATGGTGTGTAATTGGGCTTGTTGACCTTCGAGTTCCGGCTGGGACGGACAAAGATAGCGTTGACAGTTCTTTTTCTCTGGTCGCGGTATCCCACGAGTGCTCCAGCTGCAGTCGAGGGTCCCAGCTAAGGCAGCGCTGCTGAACTTCTTAGGCGCAACACGCACGGATGTGGATGCTTGCTTTTGGTGGATCTTGGTGATGTATGGCCTTGGGCCCTCGGGATCGGGGATCGGCTTGGAAAGCGTGTGGGCTTTGTTTTTTTGTGCAGAGGTTGCCTCTACAAGTGCGTGTTCTGGCACTTGTAGAGGCAAGTTTATCTCCAGCGGCAGCCAAGAACTACTATGGTCCAGCCCGACCGAAGCACCAGCCCTGAAGGCAGAAGTTTCAGCAACTCTTCCACGCTAGGCGGACTCTTGTTCACTGTCGGCGGGTTCGTCTTGCAGCTTGGCAGAGAACTTGATGCGCTGTAACCCCCAAGCCGTTGTTGTCTTGGAATCCCGCAATAACATAAAACCTAAACCGAAGCAGAGGTTCTGGCCCCACCAGGGGGCACAGAGCAACTTACTCTTCGCAGTCGGCTCGTTCCTCTACACCGTGGCGAGCAGCCTCTCAGCGCCTCTCTTGCAACGAAAGACTCTGAAAGATTTGTGGGAAAGAGCAAGTTATTAAAGAGCAATATACTCATGGTATCCAGTCTTTTGTGCGGGTGTTTATCTGGGTGCACGGTCTCGGGGCGTCAGAAGGAAAGAACAGGACCGTTTGTCGCCTTGTATGGCGCTCGCTTTTCCTGTCTTTTCATTGTCCCTGCAGATCCCATCTTTTCGTCTTGTTCCCCTGCAAGTAGAGCCCCTGTCCCCTAAGCTGAGGTGATTATGTGGAAGGACCGAGCCCTGGCCTTGTCACGTGCCTTGGAGGGTGTGTTGCGAGGTTTCAATCAGCGCACTCCCCGGCCCAGCCCTGGCGGCTTTTCTCAGAGTCCCTTAAGCCGAGCTACCGCGAAAAGGTCCTGCCGTGGCGCGAAAACTTGGGCCATGGCTGGCGCTGCTTCCGGCTTGGGGGACTTGTTGGTACGAGGTGTTGCAATCAGGGGAGCACGTGGGTCTCCGTCTCCGTCTCGGGCATCTCCAGCGTCCGAGCTTGCTGAGCCAAGGGCTTCGCCGCCTGAGGTGGGCCACTTTGGAGGCTGGTTCCGCGTCTTCTCTCCTGGCTTTGCGCACACCCTTTTCATGTGCGAGGACCCCGAGGTCACCACGACGCAGATCCATGTCGCAAGCTTTTGGGATGAAGAATTCGACTACACGGACACCGTCCGATGGCAGAAGCGCGTTCTGCGCTGCACTCCAGCCCTCGGCCCGTATGCTGGCAAAGAACAGCGCTTCGAGTGTGAGGAGCACCCGGATCAGGTGAAATGGGCCGGACAGAGCCTCTCTTGCGAGCGATGCGGGCCGGGCGAGGAGGGCCGCACGCGACTGGTGAGGAGCTGCCTGAAGCTCCTACTCGCCCAAAAACCCGCTGCCCCGGAGGCGCTGGCGCGGGCCGCACTGCTCCCGGGCGCGGAAGGCATCGCCCGAGGCCTCGGTTGGCGGCAGGCCGACCTGAGAAAGGCGGCCGGTCGAGTGCAAGGTTTCCTGACCGGCCACATCCATGTGGAGGTGCAGAGCCTCGAGGGCGCCAGCGTGCAGTTCCAGCTCCCCGAAAATGCAAGCTGTGCCGAGCTCTACCATGCCACTGCCGCCGCCTTCTTTCAGGCTGGACACGCCGGAGTCACTCGGGAGGATTTCGTGTTATCGACAAGGGATGGTTCGGCCCTTCTGGATGCCTTGCCGAACGTGGCCATGGATCAGCCCGCATTGAGGAGTGCGCCGGAGGGCCGGCAGATGGAGGAACTGAGACAAATCGCGCAAGATGCCACAAGACCGGAGGACTTTCCATCGTCTGTGCCAGTGACTGTGCATGATATTTCCGGGGCACTTCTGGCCGAGATGCTTCTGCCCGGCGATGCGGCAGCAGCCGACTGCAAAGCAAAGCTTCGTAAACTGCTCTCGCGCCACGAGCCGGACGAGTGTATGCATCTGGTGACGGAGAATGGCCAACATTGGCAGGATGCAGAGATGCTGGCACCCTTGCTTGGCCAGGCAAGCACGTCTCGCTTGACGCTCGTTTGGGCCTCAGCCTTCCAATACGTCGTTGTGCCCCTAGCCAGCGAGGCTCGTGTTCTCGCTGGGCGCGGGGTCTTCCGGTCACCAGCCGAGCTGCCGGCGCGAGAGCCCGGCATGAGCCGCGTGGGCTTCCCTCTAAAGCGTGGCACAGGCTGCGCGGGTGCCCAGAAACTTCGGGCTGTGCGAGCAGCACACGGCATTGCAGGGCCGGCGGAGGTGCGGAAGCTGGTGGAGATCCTGCCCGTGCTAGACGACGATGATGCCGCAATTCCGGGCCCTGCACTGCACGTCTTCGAACTGGGCCCGGAAGTGGCGCTGATGATGGCAAACCTCACTTCGGATGGGAATCAGGTGGGTGGCTCCTACTACCAGGTCGTGGTCCCTGCCCAGGCAAGTAGCTGCATCCTTAGGTCCTTCCTTGCAGAGTGCCTCTGCAACTCTGCTGGGACATCGAGCCGCCTCGCTATCTTCGGGGAGAAGTTCGAGGCTGTCGGCTTCAGAGACTTGCGGCGCTACTTGCAGACGTGGCCTGATACCAAGGGTTTCACCCTGAGCAAGTAGCCGCTGACAGAAACAGCCTGCCACAACGAAGCCCTGGACTCCTCTAGGGTGTCAGCGCCCGGCTATCTCTTAGGGCGACGGACTAGATGAACTTGGGCCGACTCCTTGCTGCAGGACGAGCAGTTCGGTCTGGCGTACCTGGCCGCGCTCAACCACATGGGGGGTCAGGTCCATGGCTCACAGGGTTGTGGTAGATCTCAGAGTACGGACATGGTGGATCATTTTGCATTGCTTCGGTTTCACGTCCTGGCATTCCCTTCCTTAACTCTCTCTAGCTTTCGAGGGCTTGAATCTCCATTGCGATGCGAAGCAGCTGGACTCTTTCAGAGATCGTCCCCCCAAATGCGAATCGTTTTCCGAGCCCTCGTCGGAGGCGCGAGGCTCCTCCTTCATCGCCGGCAACACGCCACCGGAGTCCCGCACCTTTTCGGCCCCTCAGCTGCAACGGGCGGTGGTGCAGCCGTCGTCTTCACGACAGGAAGGGGTTTCCGGTTGGTGAAAAACCTCAGGGTTTCCGCGTCTTACAAGTTGAGTCCCTGCACGTTGGTGCTGGGTCCTTCTCGGAGCTTCGAGCCCCAGGCACCAGAACTTCTGGCCAGACCAAGGGGCCGCTGCAAGCTTTGTACTTTCCTTGCCAGGGTTTTGGGTGACTTGAGCCTCATCCTGCAAAGCACGGCCGTCGCGATTTGTTGACTTCCTGCCGAAGACTGCCGGCAGCGAGTGAAAGACTAAGGTGCGCGGCATTGTCTTCATCCACCTCTACTGCATCGTCTCCGTTGTTGTGCCGTGGCAGAAAGTTTGTGCGGCTGGGGGTCGCTAAAACCACACTGCCCCCTGCACTTGCAGGTCCAAAGCAATCTGGCCATTCCGTCCTAGCCGATGGACCTGAAAGACTGAGCCAAGGCAGTCATGAACTTTTGCTTGGCCCTCAACCACTTCATGGCGTTGCCGGCCGTAGACACCTTGGCCCGTGCCGGCAATGCCTCGTGGCCAAGTTAGTCTGGTGAGGACGGAAGGCTTTTGGTGACAAAGCTTCAGCCTTCGCTGTCTGGTTCCTTTATGTAGGTTTCGGTGTAGGCACAGTCACAAGCTTTTGGCGACTGCGCAAGAAGCACGCAAGCAGCTCTGGACGCCCAGAAAACTACAGTTTTGTTTTACATACATACATATACATATACATATACATATACATATACATATACATATACATATACATATACATATACATATACATATACATATACAAATACATACA